>BLKM01008651.1:1726360-1788492 GCA_013340265.1 Coptotermes formosanus | reverse complement strand
CATCCCACCACCACCAACACCACCACCACCACTGCAGCCGAATAGGTCACCTAACAGGTGCAGCACAGATGAATGAATTCCGGTTTGTTCCGCGGCACCTTATTCTTATACAGACCCACAAAACAGAACAGTAGCTGGAGTTGCAGTATAGTGGGGGGACAAGTCAACGTGTAACGGTTACGGCGGGATGCAGTTAACTTTGGGCGAGGAGAATCCGGAAATATTAATGTAGCAATGTTTCCAAAGAAGAAAACGTTCACATTTTTCATATTGTCTTCACCTCGAAGAATAATACGTGTCCTTCTAAACGACCATTGACCCCGCGCAGCATTCCTTCTAAAGAGTTCTTAATAACAACGAGGCACGCCAAGAATATTGGAGTTTTAAATAATATTTATGAAGAACCAGGCTCATATGTACGTTTCGAGTTGAAGTTATTTAACTATTAGACGCTGATATTCACCTGAACTTTATGTAAAGATCCAGTTCGTACCTCACACAGAACATAAGCTGTAAAAGTTAAAAAAAAGAATTTATATATGCTCAAAACTTGTCACTACCAGATAATTAAAAACACTGTAAAAAAGTAGCATCAGCTGCTTATATGCATTTATTAAGAAACCATGGTTCTTAACACACTCTTCCAAAAGGTTTCGGTTAACCTCGACCATCTTCAGCGAATACTGAGTGGGAAATGGATGAATTACTATTAACTAGTTACGTAAGCAGTAGGCCTGCTCTAGTACCAACGGATATGTGAAGCAAGCAGTAGGCCTCCTCTTGTACCAACGGATATGTGAAGTAAGAGCAAAAGTAAACGTCACCCTAGAACAGGCCATGAAAGCACAGAAGGTGAATAGAGGTACAGCTCTACCCTTTCTTTAAGTTCGGCGATAGAAGTGGGGTGGTAAAAGCCAAGCTCCGACCACTCCACCCCGCGGAAAGAGACCCGACACCCATTGTACAGGAGGCTGACTGCGCGCCAGGGTCAGTCTGGACAGGTGCGGACAATTTCACCCCCACCGGAATTAGAACCCCAAACCCTCCAGCCTGTAGCGAGTCGCTGTACTGAATACACTATCCCAGCCCACACCAACGGATAGAAATGTACAAATTATTATTATTATTATTATTATCATCATCATCATCATCATCATCATCGTGTTAATTCACACAATGAGACTTGTACCCTTCGCTGATATTATTATTATGATGACAAATGATGTGATGAGATGAGTCGGACTCGTAACACGAATGGGGGATTACGTACAGATGGGAACAAAATTTGTTAGCCACGAAACCTGATGAGAAAAAGAGGACTTTCGGAACCAAGGAGTACTCGCAGGATAACACGAGAATGCATCTGAAGCATGAAGCAGAGTGAGAAGGCCTGGGCTGGATTAACCCGAATCTGAAGGGGGTCCAGCGGCCCACTTGTCTGAACATGGTTATGAAACCCCATTTGCATTCAAGAAAGATAATTTCTCGATCATAGACGAAACACGTATTTTGCAAGCCGTATGTCCGCCCCTCTGCCTCTACCTATGAAAGCTCGCCATTTATTGAAATATTTTCGGCAAAATATAGTTTAGATTCTACTCCAAAATTATTTGGTAAAATTTATCCTTTTCTCCATGACGATAAAACATCGTCGCCACTCTTATAGGAAACTCAAACCGAAATTAATTTAATTAAGGCAGCTTAGCGGTAAAAAATTATATAAAACAATAAAATGGTGAATAACATAAAGAGGAAAAAATTGTACATGTGGATATCATAAACTGACAGATATTTTGTATGGCACATACCTCAAAGTCACTGGTCAAATACACGAAATAATATTTTCATACTTCATAATGTTATTTTAGCAGCGCACTGTTTATGCGCTGTATTTGTACTTGCAATAAAAACATGAAGAGTAATTGACAGTAAATAACAAGAAACGCATTTGTAAAAGGAGTGGACTCCACTTGTTCGTTGTACGAGTGGCAAGTCTTGTCTTTGTGTCAGTAAATTTAAATTCAGTTATCAGACAGTCAAAATAATTTTCGTTGTTAACTGCTAGATTTGTATGCCAGTTTTTCTAAAGTGTCATATACGTTGTGGGGTACAGTCTGAACGTTTCCCTTTATAATGCTATATAGTTAGCATAAAATACATATTAAAAGTGCGAGATTAAATTAAAACAAAATCGATAGCATTTATCGAGTATAATTTAGAAATCAATGTGGCAACGTTGTGGGACATGCGTTTCAAGGCCGCAACTGCTTTTCCTTCCACTAAACTCAGTTCTCTACTTCTCCCGCCTCACCTGTCCTATTCCCACAGAGTTGCTTCACAAATCGCTGTGAAGCACTGTCAGTGTCTTAGATATCCCGATTCCACACTTCACCTTGCAGACAAAACAATAATTATCACACTCAATAGACGTTTCTACGCTGACCGTGAACTTCATCTAGCAGACGAAAAGATATCTCTCCGCCTTACAACACAGACTGACATCCTCGCGACAGGCCTCTTATTCCAAGCCACATGAATCCAATCTACATCTTTACATCCTGTTTCCTTAAGACTGCATTTTTTTCGGTCTTTCTTTTACGGTTAGACCTCCCTATTTGTTTGTTTCTTTTCCCACTATTATACGCTCCGCCTCACGCGTGCTACATGTTCCACCTGTTTCACATTTTATTTGGTCACCTGAATAATATATGACGAAGTGTAGACCTCTAAAATCATGAGTCTCTCTTTCATTTGCTTTCGTCCTCGAACAATTCCTGTCTCTCTCTCTTTCTGGTTGAACTATTCTCGTCAGTTCCTTTTGCATCGATATCGTCAATCGATCTTTAGCTCTTCGTCGTCAAATTGTCTCCTTTCCTTTGCGGTTTATTTCACGACGCTGTCTGGTGCGTCGACGTCGGTGGCAGTGCAGGTGTTGAAACAAGGAACTAGAGAGCATCTGGTAAGGAGGAATCGTATAAGCGATGTAATATTCCGGCATTCGCCTGAAAGGACTGAAGGACATCACGAAAATCTTTGTCACGGTTGCCTGCTTGAGATTCAAACGCAGCACTTCCCGAATGCAAGTCTAGAGACTTAACGCTACATCACACTGTTCGAATACATCTTGTTTGAAATTAATAGTAACTATAAAATAAAACAAAGTATTTAATTTTTCCTAAAATAAAAAACACTAATCACCAACAAATTCACAAAGAGAGTTTTATCATCAATCGTAACACACTCCTACATATTTCGACCCTGCTGGGTCATCTTCAGGGAGAACTTTTTTGTTATCTTTACACTAAGGTTGCACTTTATATTGGAGTGAGAATGTGATGTTGACTGTGTAATGTGTTGTTTTTGGAGGCGTGAACTCTCTGCGGTCCCGGCCTGCAAGCCTGCAGGCCGGGACCTCAGAGTTCACGCCTCCAGTACACAGTCAACAGCACATTCTCACTCAATTATAAAGTGCAACCTTAGTATAACAATAACAAAAAAGTTCTCTCTGAAGATGACCCAGCAGGGTCGAAACATGAAGGTGTTACGATTGATGATAAAACTCTCTTTGTGCATTTGTTGGTGATTAGTGTTTTTGTATAATATAATGCACGGACATGGAACACATTAAATTTGCTAAAATAAATTCATACGTTTATTAAATTTTACTGCTTTTTTGTATGAATGGGCGTCAAATGATTTATACAACTGTTACGGCTAACCACCAATTTGCACTTTGCGTGAGCAAATGCAGCTGCAGCCCCAACCCCGGATACAACTTAAAACATGCCTACATGTAAATACAGGAAATTACTAGAACTTGCGCGACTGACATATGAATAAGAAGAAGCCTACCTGTCTTGGAAGGAGTAAAGATGTTCAACATTCCTCAAGTCTACCTTCACTAAACTAGGGCTCAACACAAGGAAAATATTATGCTTTTCTAAAAATTTTTAATGAAATCGCAACATCGAACTTACAAAATTGGGACAATGATTACAGTAGGAAACTTCCCCCTCAAATAACCCTGGAAGTTTTCAGTATTCAAAGGTCCTGTACATAAATACACAAATACACGCATACATATGTGAAGAACTTAATTCAAAGTTTTCTCAGTTCTAGTATTCATCCAGGAGTAAATACTACCCATCCAGGTTCTTAGAAATCCATACACAGGCATGCAGGGCGCGGTGGTAGAGGAAGACACAAGTGAAGCTTGCTTGTCCATCCCACTAGTGCTTAATCCTTTTCTCAAGAGAAAAGCAAACACAAAGACCACGACTTTCAGAGAAATACCGACACTGCCCTTCAAAAACTTTTTCTTAAAATTTGTTCACTAATTATTTCACCAAATCTAAGACGAGGCATTGCCGTAAAAATTGAACAGATTCCTGGGACTGCATTTGGTATGAAAAGTGTCATAGTATACAGCATTCACGGCACTTACCATTCAAATATTCTGAAGGAGAGAACAAAATTTCGTGTTCCATGTCAACAGATTAACCCTTGACCGCCTGTATATTTATAAACTGCTTAAGCAATACCTCCTGCTGTAGTTATTTAGTTAGGAGTCAATCTCACAACTTAGTGGAAAAATTGGTTTAAGAACGATAATTTTTTTATCCGACTTCCAATTGTTCTTCGTCTGGCACATCTGCTGGTAACACTAAAGCCCACTCAGTTTCGGAGTTAAGACTCTTTTCTCATCTGTTCCTCGGTGTAATTAGGCCTTTTATTTCTAACAACATAATTCCTATTTAAATGTCCTTCATTATGTTGTCATATTTCATCAACAATTTTTTAAGTCCTAACCTAGAACTTTGTTTACAGGCTGATTCTTTGCCTTTATCTTGTAAGTTCTCTTACAGTACCTGCCAAGATAGCTCTAAAAATTTCGTACGTTTATTCAATTTCATAAATAGATTACCAAATTTCTGAATACTAGATGAAAAAGTGTAATTGTAATAGTGGCCAGTATTAACGTAACTTGTTCAGTTCATACAACAACAGCAGTGTGTGACTCACATGGCTTTATCATGACAGATGTATTTCATTAATACATGACAACCTAGCTTTAGATTCAAAGAGATGGCAACAAATTTAATATACAAGGTATACACAAAAGAATGGTGAGGTTTCAAAAGTTAACAAGAAATTTATTTCTCACCTTACACGGGCACAACGTACACCGTCAGCAGCGGCAAATGTCCAAGTTTTTCATGCGTTAATCACAATCCTTCAATGTGTGCACTCTGGGTCACACGGCACACACCCACACGGTAATCAAATTCATCCCAGACTCGGTGTAGCATGTCCGCTGTAATGGTCCGCAGTGCATGCGTTATCCGATCACGAAGTTCCTTGAGGGACATGGGCAATGGTGGTACGTAAAAGCTGTCTTTAACGCTGTTTACGTACCACCATTGCCCATTCTTTTGTGTATACACTGTACTTATCATCTGATTTTTTTTTCTTTTCTGTTACTTATTTTTTCTCGCCTATGCCTAGCATTAAAGATAGTGTCTCAGACGCCAGTAACTAAGTGTATGACTAGAAATACTGAACTACTCGTTATTATGAAAACGGTCATGAATGAAATTCCAACGGCTTTGTTCTTCCAACGACATGGGATTCGAAGAAACATACATCAAGAGAAGAAGACATATATCCTCAGCTGATGCTGATGGTCATCGACATGTGGTGCCAGCGGGTGTTCCTTCAGTTTTACATGCACCTGCTGCAGTGGAGAGGGATAGGCATATCCGAATAAAGATACTTTCTCTTCTCGACTCAAAGATATTGCATCTAACGTTGGTATTACTCAGAATGACCATCTTGCCGATGACAAAAAATGTCGGCCGTTATGTCTACTGAAGTCAGAAATTCCACACAAGACTTTTATTTTAAAGAGAAAGAAATATCGCTGTAAGTAAGAAAAGAAATTAGAGAAGAATTTTTAAGTTGTTTTTGATAAAGCTTGTGAAAAAAATGAGGGTCCGAAACAAAGATACGCAGACGGATCACATCTGATCATCCACGACAGATAAGGTATTTTTTTTTCAGCGAAGCATAACGAAAGAAGACCCGCTCTATCACTGCATGACGGAACGTATCTAAGATTTCACTGTGATCAAAATGTCCGAGAATCGACCCTAGGAGCCATTCTACCAAGACCGATTTTAAGTGTCATTCTTCTCATTGATGCAGATACAGTAACATAATGTAACAGTATCGTAAGTAACACATGCAAATGCCAATGATCTTGCCAACGGTTCTAGTTCGGGAATAATTATTATTATAATTCGTTGTCATATTTATTCAGGGTATGTACAATAATACACCCGAAAGAAGCCATCTTTCTAGGGTATATAGTACTGCAGCTATTCTGTAGCTACAAGTCGTGACATATGTAGTATTATTTCCAATATAATAATAATAATAATAATAATAATACTTATTATTATTACTAATTCTTTCTTTCCACAATACTGCAAATAGCAAGTGGCTGAGAACGAAGTATGAAGAAGAATGTTAGGATTTAGAGGGAGAAGCAACAGGAGTGTCACTAAAAGCATAACAATTTGTAACTCTCGCAGAATATAACTCGAATGTTAAGGTAGGCGGATCATGTAGCATGTACATGACTGGCGCGAAGTATGTCCTGGCATAGAGACGGGACGGTTTGGTTCGAAACACGGTAAGGGTGATATTTTCCACACCCGACCAGCCCGGCCTACCCAGCCGCTTTTAAAATGGGTAGAAGGAATAAAGCGGCCGGTGTACGGCTTTAAGCTGCCACCCCCATCTAGCGCCGCCTTTAAACAAGGTTAGAACTACAGCTCTACTCACTCTCTGTGACCCCAGTGGCAAGTTACAGGGTGACCTACCTGCAAATAATATTCTTATGAAGGTTACACGGCATAAAGTAAAAAGTTTGGACGTTTCGGAGGAATATATTTCCTCCATTTTTAGTGTGACTGAATTAGGTAGTTGCTGTGATTGTAAGGAGAAAATAAGTAGACTACCTAGGCTGTCATTTCGGCAAATTCGGCCGTAAACACGTGAAAACTTAAATCCAGCCTAAAGCCGTTTAAGAAAAACGTGTGGTATCGACTGTCAGAGTGCGGTAAATGTGGCCGGTTTTTTACTATTTATATGTCCTTCGCACGAGACACCGGATATCCCGCTAATGACTTTAAGCACGCTTCGAAAACAAATTAAGAAAGGCAGATTGTAAATCTAGTTAGAGGGCAGTGTTGCAGCTGGAACAGAATCTCTGTGGCATAACTGTCTTCAAAGGATGACATTTCTAAAATTCAAATAAAAAGTTCAGTATCAGTCAACCTGTACTGTTTTCAACTGTTTATTCTCTCATTCACTTGGCTTTATTGGCCCGAAGAAAGCAAAACCTGTTCCCACCGCAAAGCAGGGAGGACCGCATGCCAGCCTTAACTTCTCAAGCATAGGCAGTCTTATTACAAAAATCTGTTATTAGACAAGTCAACTTTATCAGCAGTACGTTATAAGAGTAACACCTAACACAGCCCAGTAACCGTAACAAACCCCATGGGAAATGATCTTGTTTCAGGAGATTAGATTTGACAGCGTGGTCAGGGAAGTTTCACCTTTGGTGGAATTTAATTTCAACAAAGTATTCAAAACAATCAGCCATTTTAGTCTATCCTAAGCCAGCTGATACAATTTCAGATCCCTACACATTTCATATCTAATTTAAGCAATCCATCTTTCATAACATTTTTCTATGACGGCAAAGGAAGTGGCAACTGGAATGACTGGTTTTTCTCCGAGTACCTCGGTTCTCCCTTGTTAGTACCATTCAACCAACGCTCCATACTCGTATTTGATTTATCTACCACCAATGCTATAAGATCACAGCGAACAACATTATTATCAAAAAAACACGTCATTTACACTTTCTTAACATGAAAAGTACAAGTAAGTTTTACGAAGAATAACACTTGGCTTCATATAATTTTATTTTTAGAAGAGACTTAATTTATCTTTAAATCTTCTAATAACTGTAAGGGACTACGTAAAGTGCTGAATACCTAATTAAGAGTTAAAGAAGACAAGGTATTGAATACTATACTTCTTAAATTTAGCAGCACTGATTCGTAACTGCTTCTGTGTTTGGACAATGCGCCTCTTGATTATTAGCCGCAATGGACGAGGCATGGACTTCCAGTAAGTTCACTGCTTATGCGATATTCTGCGCCTTAATGGTCACTACACAGGATGGACTAAATTTACGTGACATTGGGGGTAACACGCTAAGTGACATTTACTGACAAAATACATTTATTGGCTATTTGAGATTAGCAACTGTCCCGAAGAAACGTATACAATGTGCCAATATAGAAGGAATACAGTTTTAACGTTTGAAATAGTCAATGAACTTTAAGTATTGTGTCAGCATTTTTCAATTAACCTGTTGCTTCTAGTGACAAAATACCTTCGTGCTTCTCTGCGTGTTATTACAGAACAGCATAATAATAAAGAAATGAATGCAAAAGTACAGTTTCTGTCTTTCCGCGCTGTCAACTGTGCTGTGTTTAAACCTTCTATGTCGGTCTCGGTGCACTGTACGGATATTTAATTCCTCACAGTCTGCCGGCCTCGGTGCTCCGTAATTTCGTGAATGTGTTTACGCGCACGGAAAACTGACACCCCTCCGCGCCGGGCAGATGATGTAACCTCAACAGCAGGGCCACTGAAGAGTTAATAAATCACCTGAACAACTAACTACCAATGACGTCGCATGTAACTTCACAACCTACAGCACCACGAATGAGGTGAGAAGGTGCTCATAAATGGTGATTACGCAAAAACATTGAGGACGGCAGTCAATGCGTTTTTCGAAATACTGTTCTGACACTCGCCCCTAGTTCGTGACGAAACTACGAAAAGTATCGCCCCAGGAACACGAAATTCCGGCCCTAATTCGGGATACCACTTGAGTACAAGTATAGAGCGTCTGAGTGACGCTAAGCAGCATAAGTGTAACCTAGGTGGTAGTTATTTACCTATAAGATTAACATCATCTGCTGTATTACGTCGTGATAATTGGTAATTTGTTACCAAATTTCAGAAGAGCTTGCTACTTCCTTATTCAGGCTACTCTTCGACTATTCTCAATATAGAGGCAGGAATGGAGGCAGCAAGCTACAAGCAAGCAAGAAAACACAGTTTCGTACCTCACAAGACTGATATCATCAACAATGCTCTGTAAACCTCAAATCACACAATTATTTAGCCCGTTAGATAATTGTCTAAACAACTACTACACGGACACAACAGCAAGCTAGAGGTCGCTGTGCAAGGTTCGTTCATATGTCTATTCCTTCAAACAGTGAGCCTGTCAGTCAGCAAGTCAGTGAAACAAATGCGCCATTCAACATTTTTTGAGTAGTCATTTACTGTAGGGTCTACGTTAAGACCCTTAGAGTTTAACGTGAGTAAATCTGACTGGTTATACAAACTAAACTTAAAGTTTTGCAAGTTTGCAAGCAAATATAAATTACGTCTATCAAATTAAGTTAGAACCTGAAAAAATGCCAAGCGGCCTTCTGCTCACTCCCAGCATCTGGCGCGCTGCATAGTGTAATATTTACTTTTCTGTATTAAGAATATTAACAGTATCAGTAACCATTATTATTATTATTATTATTATTCTACGGTACGAAGTACCAGTAGCGTAATTTTGATTCTATAATGTATTTATGTATTTGGTGTGTGAATAATGGCACTGCAAGTAAGCTAAGCGAATTTTAAAAAATTATTTTATACAAAAGTTCAGGCCTTGTTCACTGGAGCAAGCCTTATTTTGAGGTTCTTATTGCTACAGAAAGAGAAGACTCATACGTAATATCCTGTAAGGATTTTTTGGTCCGCTACAAGTTAAGAGAGGCGGAAAGAATACATGAAGTCGGTAGAAAAAAAACAATGTCCTGGCTCCAGCATTAGAACGACTCAAGTTACACAGTGCAGAGTAGCGGAAAGCTAACTGCTTACATTCACGACAAAATAGTCCAGCTCAAGCACGATGAAAATGGAATTGCTGCAAATAATTTATATTGCCAAATTTTAACAGGCTTTACTACTCCAAGAAACGAATCTAAAAAAAAAACAGGATTTGCGGGTAGGAACTGGCCTTATGCGAGACGGGACTGGAGCCAGTGGTGGACTCTTGTGGATATGGGTAAATTTTCGGTCCTTCTAAGACGCGACGAATTTCTAGAGTACGTTCAGTCACTGTTAACTCCTCATGCTCTGTGGTTTCAGTTAATATTTAGCAGTGCATTGTAGTTATACAGGCTCTATCAAAATCGCGTTAATAAGCTAAAGCAACGGTTTGTAAAAACCAAACATATGAAGAAAAAACCTGAAATAGGGTATATATATATATATATATATATATATATATATATATATATATATAACGAACGGTCCACTGCTGTCCAAGCGTAGACGAGAGCGTCATTGTCGAGTATAAATATTTACTATAGCAAGAAAAATTACACAAAAACCACATGTGAAACAGCTCAGATTTTTCCATTGTTAGAAATGAGACAGAGTGGACAGCATTCCTTGCGACAAGAAGTTTGACTGAATAAAAGGATCAAGGTAACAAAAAGAGCTCAAACTTTGAATTCAAGAAGTAAACAAGTCCCTTTTAAGTTAATTCTAGGAAATTACAATTGAAAGGCACTCGTCCCAATACTCTCATGTATTCTTAAGTGTTCGGCTTCTGAACGAATTTCCTATTCAACTAAAACATTCTGAGGCGCTATGTGATCTGGGACGTAAATCTGTTTAACATGGGTGTAAAAATTAAACGTAACCCATATCAGCAGGCGACAGTGAAACAATACTGATCACGTAGCTAATTCCAGGATTTACACACATTTGTACTACTAGTTTGAAATAATGAGGAAAAAGACTTCATGACTCTAATGCACCAGCACATTTTTAGAATATTCCTTATGACCAGAGTTCCTTTTCACCAATTACATACTTTGACACAGCCTGTAGCGCTTTTCACGAAGTTCTGCACGTATTTCACATAATTTTGTCTAGGTAGAAGCATTCTTCTTCCGTATTTTGGATATTCAAGGATCTTGCCCCCGAGACTGATTATTTTCACAAATCCGGTTTCTCCTTTTTTTCCTCCATCCCTAAAGGCAAATTCCATAATGGTGCCCAATGTTAGTTTGTAGCATCCTCCTCATATTCGTCAATTGATTTTTTGCTTATTCTATCATTCGTCGTTTTCGAGCCGTGCCTACAGAAAGCGTCGTTAAGTATGACATAAAGCAATTAAGTACTTCACATACACATGGAAAGTCTAAACGACAGACTTTTTATAAATTCCATTTAGAATGATAGATGTTATTTTATAGACTTATCATGGACACAATTTAAGAAAAGCATATTAAGAGGCGCCAATATGAGTCCAGAATTTGCACGACTGCCATGTTGGCATTACTGACGGTAGGGAATAGAAGAATATTACAGAACAGGGTCATGGTGTTCATATCCACTCGCAGTGAAAAATTTTAAACACTATTTGGTTGGAGCACACATAGATAAACGGCCCACCAGAAGATGTAGTATATGGTATGAGGCCATCTCTGAAATTACAGACAAATTCAGTTAATCAAAAGAACAATTTATCCGAAAAAGTTTTATAATTAACAGACAGAATGATTCCACTGCCAGTAAATATACTACGTAACATTTGAAATTACAGAGGAGCGACAAAAGAAAATGACGGTGATTAAAGAAGGCTTTGGTCTATGATAATTACATCTGTTAGCGAAAACCGTAAAAGAAGAAAATTCGGTAACAATCAATATTATAATTTAATGGATAGCTATTTTGGTGCAGAACGGAACAAGAATAAAGAAAAATAAACCCGATTATAATAACGGCAGTATTTATAATGCCCTCTAGCATCTTCATCAACGTCTGGATCTCACGTTCCTTTTACACCCTGAAACATTCCAGGTCAGCCAATAGTCTCATCTTATTGAATATACACTACGAATCGCCAATCTTTCGCGGTTTAATTTGGATCTCCCTTCTATTTTCCATTTAGTGAAATATTATACAGGGCGTGACGATTTAAATAAGTGTTTTGGAAGTTACCTTGGACACTGCACTCACCCATCAAATAAGGTTCTCATTGCAATATTCTTTCTCGATAATTGACACGTCTTCATCCAGAAGTGTTTAAAGTGCAAACACTCTCTTTGGTAAAAGAACCTGTCAGTTAATAAAATATTGACTCCATATGATTTAGAGGCTTGTAAGGCTGAGGTATGTACGAAATACCCGCAGAATTTTGCTAGGGAAACTGGTTGATTTCTGATCAGCAACGTGGCACTGCAATAAGTTTTGCTCTGATTGCGCCAATTTTCTCCTGTCTGTTATCATTCCACCAGTGCTCCATATTCATATGCGTTTTCATTCATCTACCATTGACGCTGTATAATGTACATACTGACAACGTCGTTGAATAGCCAACAGAAATAGGATTAGGAAGTTTGTAACCAGTCAATCGCTAAGGGAGTTATGCCGGGTCATAACATTTGACGTAACCTTGGCACAGATTAACAGACACTGACAACGAAATTAGAGGAGGACAATCCAGGCAGGTTGCGAGTTGAATGTTGTAAGTTCATGCTATATGTGTGTGGTGAACAGAAGGTCACGATTTGTTTGTTGAGCTGGTCCAGACTGTCTGTGGCTCATCTCGCATTCTGAACGGGTAGTGACGTAACGGCAGATTCGCATGTCTGAGCTTCAAAACAGCATGTCTATCGCAATTATCGTCCCTTGCCTTAATCCTTACATCTCTGTTCCCTTTTACCACTTTTTTCTACTTTGTAATTCCTTCCTCCTGTCACACTTTCCTTCTTCTTTATTTCTCATCTTTCTCTTTCATTTAATAATTCTACGCCAACTCGCTTCTACGTAACAAGGTTATTCGTTATTTATGCAGGTCATCTAAAGTCTGTCAAAACTTTAGTGGTTACGTCACCAAAATACGGCAACGTAGACAGTTACGTCATCATTGAAAGTTTATTATATTTTCGTATTACATTTTCAACTCATTCCGTTAAAATTTGTTGAGAAGTATTCAAAACAGGTCTCATAAAGCGGCCTACTTAATATGCGCCGCTGTATAATGTTAACAAATCTTGCCATATGACTCTAAACTCAGCACGCTGAATCCTCTTTGCGGATTATTTTTCAGTCTATGCTCCTTTTGTCTTCCAACCAAAACACATGTGAACGCGCGCACGCACTTACACACACACACACACACACACACACACACACACACACACACACACATATATATATATAACATTTCTCACACTTTTTTGATACATGGCCTCCCCATCCATCCTCATAAACTAAGGCATGCCAGCAGTACGACGTACAAAGTTCGAATTATGAAAAACCAGAGTGCTTACTATTTCCCAGTGCTTTCTTACTTCGACTCTCTTACGTCTAAATATTTTCATTATTTTGATTTTAAATATCATCAATCCATATTCTTTCTTTAGAATGATACACCAAATTTTACACCCAAAAAATCAGGGTTATTAAGAGGAATTTCTGGACCTAAGAGAGGAACTCACAGTCGGGCTGTGCAAATTTCATAATGAGTTCCAGGATTTAAAATCCTCATAATATACTATTAGGACGAATCAGTCAAGAAGTACTTCGTTGACAGGAATTCAGACATGAATGAGACTGACGACAGAAGCACACAGTCGCAGCCATTTACACACACTGTGAGGTTATAGCATTAACTAACTCCATGGAGCAGAGGTCTTCTTGAGAAGCTAACAGTTTCCCAGCTAGTCAAGAAATTACCCGCATTTTATGGAAACCGGAGGTTCGTTACCGCATTCACAACAGCCCGCCACCTGTCCCTATCCTCAGCCAGCTCAATCCAGTCCATGCCCCTCCATCCCACTTCTTGAAGATCCATTTTAATATTATCCTACCATCTACGCCTGGATCTCCCAAGTGGCCGCCTTCCCTCAGGTCTCCCCACCAAAACCCTGTATGCACCTCTCTCTTCCCCCAATACGTGCTACATGCCACGCCCATCTCATTCTTCTCGATTTGATTGCCCGAATAACATTTTGGTGATGAGTACAGGTCATTAAGTTCATCGTCATGTAGTCTTCTCCACTCCCCTGTCGCCTCGTCCCTCTTAGGCCCTAATATCCTCCTCAGCACCCTATTGTCGAACACCTTCAGTCTTTGTTCCTCCCTCAGTGTGAGAGACCAAGTTTCACACCCATACAAAACAACAGGTAAAATTATAGTTCTGTATACCCTAATCTTTGTGTTTTTGGATAGCAACCTGGAAGACAAAAGATTCTGCACCGAAGTTCCGTCGACAAGGTCGAGAATGCAGTACTGAATGAGGCGTGCTTATCGACTGGTTCAAAGCAACAAATTGTCCCCGAAAGTCACTGCTACCTGCCGTACACATCCGTACCTATAGGAACGTCTTGCTACATGGGGGCGGAATAACGACAGAATAAAAGTTTTTACACATTTTGCATGGTAATTTTATTCTTAGATTCCAACAGACCCTGTATTTTATTTGGTACACAAACACTTTTATGCTGAGCAGTTTATGATGACAACAGAAAAGTTTAATGTCCAAGGGAACCTAAGGATATTATGGAGTTGCACTTAAAATAAACTGAATCGACACTAGCAAAGTAATTCACACGGCAATCTTTAATAAAAACTACTTTATCAAATCTTTTCAAAACCCTTAGAGAAAAAAGGCAGCAGATAAGCAGTCAGAGCTGCCAGATCAGGCGTTCGTTTTAAACACTTTGTGGAGAGACGTCGTAACAGACATCAACAACACATGACGCCAGACAGAATGACTTCTTATGGGCAGTAGTGTTCAGAAGGTACGGATACACGACGTAATGTTTATCGCAGTTCATATGAGACATGTTCTTTCTTGTTTCTTTTTACCTGCAGCTACATTTGAAGACCGCTTGCGTGTGGACGGGTTCAACAAGCATTTAGATTGTTTTCACATACAGGCCAAGTCAGTTACGAAAGTACAGGCTTACGTACAAAAACAGGCTGGCTAATGTCGTGTTGCTTGAAAACTAATACTGCACTAACGGATAATGACGGTGGTATCATGCAAGCTTTGTTCTTTTGAGTTTGTCATATACGAGTATGGATCGAATCCCGGTCGGAGTGACATTTTCCGCACCCGTCCAGACAGGGCCTGGGGTCTACGCAGCCTCTTGTAAAATGGCTACCGTGTCTCTTTGCCGGGTGTAGAGTGAACGCGGCGTGGTGTTGACCAAAAACCCCCATCTAGCGCAGAGGTTAAAGAAAGAGAAGAGACATACCTTTACTGCCCACCCGGGCCTTCATGGCCTGTTCTAGAACTTTACTGTTTTGCCTTTTATCTTTATTATATACGTGTGTTGCATACTACGATTTACTCCTTCAGTCACTAATATAAGCCTACTCGGACAACAGGGGTAAACAGAGCTACGTAAGGTCTGAGAGCCTCACGGCCGCGCCCACGAAGAATTTCCTCTTTTGGGAAGTCACTCCGTGCAGACCGCAAAAATGTACCGAAGTCCCAGAGGATCGTGCTGGCCCCATCATACCCTATTGACTGAGGTAGCAGAACCCTTCGTAACGCCAGTGATTTTCTTGCAGATTGCTCGTGTCATATCACAGAACACATTATTATTCAAATAAGATTATGTTCCTAATGCAAGAAAGAAAAGACAGGCGTTGCACGTGTGACATAACATCGAGGTGCGCTCGCGAAACAACTGTTGCCGTGGACAAGCAATGAGAATTTAATATGAGTCCGTGTCTATATTCTTGCTCTAGTGATCCGGCACGCTAAGTGCGTCTTTTCTGAGAAGCATTATATTGCCCTTGTGGTCTGTTTGGCTGTACCATATTTTTTACACATTAACTCATGGAAGACACCATTATCGGAAATTATTACTGAATATAAAATGTGTACGTAGTTCTACTGTCTCTGCAGTTTTGTCTGAAACACTTCTCATTTTAAGAATTCAGCGAGATACTCTTATAAACGTACACAGGTCTTCAAGTAAAGTACCCGATATTCTTGTCGAATTTTAATCAAACTGGAATTTTCCTGACAGATTTTCGAAAAATCCTCAAATATCAGATTCTATGACAATCCGTCCAGTGGGCGCCGAGTTGTTCCATACGGATGGACACAGACACAGACAGAGACACAGACACAGACACAGACAGAGACACAGACACAGACACAGACAGAGACACAGACACAGACAGAGACAGAGACACAGACACAGACACAGACAGAGACACAGACAGAGACACAGACACAGGCACAGACACAGACAGAGACACAGACACATACAGAGACACAGACAGAGACACCGACACAGACAGAGACACAGACACAGACAGACACAGACACAGACACAGACAGAGACACAGACACAGACACAGACACAGACAGACACAGACACAGACACAGAAAGACAGATATGACGAAGCTAACAGTCGCCTTTCGCAGTTTTGTAAACGGGCCTAAAAACTGCGTCAACACGGAAATAAGCATCATAGAGATAAGTAAATCAGTGGAGCCCCATGTCAGCACATGTGAAAATAAAATGTTTTAACCGAATCTATGTATCACAGACGCCGCTATAAAGCAAATAGTCTCTTTGATGATCAAAATATTTACCGACCGCAATGAAATCCCTATGTTCATTACCGCGTTCACAACGTCCAATTACTGGACCTTCCTTTCAGCAAGACAGATCTAGTTCTTATCTTTGCACTTGTTTTTTAATATCCCACTTTAATGCTTTATTCCTATCTGTGCCTAGGTCAGTAAAGTTGGCTCTTTAGTTTCATGGTAGTACAAAATCAGCACACAGGCCTTGTTTGATACTTCACGCATTTCTATTTTTGTGGGTAAAATCACATGATCCACACAGTACACTTTGTCATTTTTTTTTTAGATTAACTCAGTACATTTTTAACAGTGTTTAGAACTTGTATTCTGTATGATACTTAGCGTAGTTTAAAGGTCCATGTTAGAAGATCTGTTCTTGAGGACATCAAGTTGACTGGAAAGGAGTTTAGACAGACAGGCAGGTAAGCAGCAAAGCCACCTTGAGACCGACCTTCATGGCCGCCATATTTCCTACAGACAGCAGGAGGTAAACGAAGTAACCGAAGAGGAAAATAAGCTCTTAGAAGAGAAATAGTAAGAAGTAAAGAATGCCGGTACCAACTGTATTCTCGACAGGGGCAGGTCATACATTAACAACAAGAATAGAGGCGGCGAGTAGGTGCATGTGAGAGAGCAAGGGGCTTAAAGAACTCTGACACTGGGATTTTATCGCTTAATCCGGACAGATATTCTGTAATTAAGTAGGTACGGAACACCTGCAGTTTCAAATTCGTAACTATTCACATTCAACGCTCAGACAGCACTTTCGATGGAAAGTAAGTTTGTTGGAGCACTATTAACAGTCAATAACGTAATGGTGACTGTCTCGTCATAACAGCATCTAGACCTATATTAGGCCATTAAAAAGAAAAGTATTTTTCGAGAGTCAAAAATCGCGGATTATATAAAAACACAAAACAAAAATGACCATCAACACGATGACGACCACCAAAATTATCACAGGCGCACCCAGGATTTTTCTTTGTGAGGGGGGGGGGCCGCCCGCTTGACCCTCACGTTATGTACAATTAATGTTTGAATGTAAAAAGTATGGTATGAATATCATGTCAAAATCTCCAAGCCGACACCTAGTTAGGTTACAGGGAAAATTAAAACTAAAAAATAAAAAGGTATCTACATATTCGCCAGTTTTTATTATATTTTTCAATACTCCAATATACTACTCAGCAGATAATTTCAGTGGCTGATTTTATTTAAGGCGTAAATAGGCTAGAACCTTCATATCATTGTGTCTACAAAATAATGTGTTTTTTTTTTTAATTTCGCTTGGGGGGGGGGAATGCAGCCCGGCAGTCCCCCCTTCCCTCCTTTGGGGTGCCAATGACCATTACCACAATCACAGAGCTAAAGTAGCAGATATATTCGGAGAGGGTAGCCATTCGAATCTTAGAAGTGCTAAAAACTGTTTAACAGAGACGAGACAGAAAGCAACACGCGTATTGATAAAGCTGTGTGACGTTAAAATTTAGTCGATCTCCATTCCTCGTAGATGGATGATACCTGCAGATGGCAAGTGAAGACAAAATATTTCAGCCATACTACTTGAAGAAAAGGACCTCTGCCTACATTCTAACTAGGTCACGTCCAATTGAATATGCATTAGGATTTCCACCCCATAAAGCTATATAAGGGATGTGAGTTGTTAAAACAGAAGTTCCGCTACGAATCAAGAAAACCGCTGAACGTTTAATGGTTAATTGTTAACTCAATTTTTAATAGCTCCATACAGGAAATAAATGTTTCTACAGAGAAAATTTTCACTTATTAATTCCCACTCATAATGACAAACGCCCACGAAATACACAAACACCTGTCACTTAAGGAAAATTACATAAATATTTTAAAATATCGATTAAATACGCAGCTTTAATATCAAACAAAAAGGAGATATTTATTGCGAGTAATATATTCGCGCCTGACCACTCTCAGTTCAGCAATACACACATCAATCAAGCAAAGACAGAATTAACTACACACTGGAAAATTCTCCGTATTCCTAAAAAGGTGCAGTTCTTACTCTAGGCCGAGTGACCGTAAACCATAAATTAGTTTTTTTTATTGTCCTTTCTAGAGCACTACAAGAAGAGTATACTTTTCCCGTCCGATATTGTAAATTTTCGTCATCCGTCTTCGTTAGCTGAGTAGTAAATATGCATCAAATTATAGAAAGAAACGTAACAAACCTTTATCAATTATACATGCACTTTCTATAGCAGTAGCCAGATATTCCTGCTGTGATGTTGTGTCACATATTAGGCCGTATTTATGGACTAGTATTCTCATAACTACACTGACAAGGGACCTAATCAGCAAAGCAAATACAGCGACTTTTTTTTAGGAGGTTCAACTTTGTTCCAAGTCTGGTGCTCTTTCCGTCAATTAGAGACGACACAACCTATAAGTTCGCTTAAGGGCCGCTCTGTCCAGAAAATACATATATAATCAACCTTCACTTTTCTCAAGGGTTATGGTACAAGGCGCTCAGTGAGAAGAGAAAATCCGCGAATAATTAAATCTCCAAAAGATTTTTATGTACTTTATTAGCGTTTCCTTCACGATAATGTATTTTAATATTCCTTTTTATGTTTAAATCCCTTTTAGTCATTTAATCACGAAATAATGGAAATAAAAAAATAAAGAGCATTTTAATTTACTTTCGTGCGCATTTTTAATATTATTATGCTACTGATTCACTTCCGCTGCTCGGAGTTTCGTTTCTTTGCAGAAACATTTTTATGGGCAGCTGCAACCTTCTAGAATGTTCTGTAAGGCTCACAAATTTTTTTTATTTTTATTCTTTGGGCGCCCCCACGATTTTGTGAAACCACGAAGTAAGAACTCGCAAAAAGCGAGGCACGACTACAAATAGCAGCTGTCCCTGATACCTCTCCAGCCACTTTAATCCTTGGAAAATAATATTTTATATCCAATAGACTTGACAATTTAAGAGCCTCAGATTTGGTATGAAAGTGCTGACAGAAAACTCCTTGCAACTTACAGGAATCGAACCACTGCCATCCAGGCAGGAGCTTTCGATTATATCATAATTGCTCAACGGAAATGTTCAACTAGTACTACATGTACTAAATCACAGTGAACTCTCTCCTTAGTTTCGATTCAAATGGAACTGTCAGCCAATACATTTCGGCAGTAGTGGCTGCAGTTGCGAGCAATCCTATAGCTCGCCTTTATTCTGAAGTGCTAACATACGCTATTGCTATTCATAGCAAGTTCCTGCAGCTCATGATTGGCTGCCTGTCTATTTGCGATATTGCGTCTGAACCGCAAGAGACTCGAACGCATGTCTTCTAACTGAATTATTGTGAATTCAGGTCTAGAAGAGAACGTGCCAAAGCCTCAGGAATGGCTGAGTCGTGAAGGTTTTCGGTAACATCACCATCAAAACAGAATGGGGAAGACGACTCGAAGGGTAACCAATGGACGACGTTGACGACGCCACTGCTTACGGAACGCAAGGCACGGACAGAACGTACACGGAACGTCTAGTGACGTCAGCCAGTGGGTCAGTGACAGTAACGAAGCCTGGTGGTTTTAAAAGGAACCTTGCGAAGCCAATGCTTCTCTGATGGTGTTCACCAGCTGTGTCACGTCCAGTGTACGTGCAGAACAAGACGGCCATTTTGAGGGAGGGAAATTGTGTTTTCAACATTCAGCACGCATCTTTGACCCACGAGAAGATGCTCTTTGCTGTTGTGACCTCGAGACTTCAACCGCAGGGTCATCGTCTAGTTTCACTGAGGGTTAAGGGATCCAAGCACAGGTTTGGGTCCCAGGATCGACTAGATGTCAGAGAAGCTAACGTAACGTGCTGAAGCTTACATCACGTTCACTGCTACACTTCGGAGGCGCTGGGTAATGAAAGTTAGGCATGTGATCATGAATAAGGAAAAGTATAATTGTTTAGCCGGAGTTCCCACTAAAATTAAGTTATTTAAATAATATATTTCTTGTGTGTCACATTTAAAATATGTAGCTTCCGATCCGCCATCGATTCCTCACTTCAGAAGACCGGGTTCGACCTCGGGGCGGTTCATGTTACATTTGTGTTGGAAAAGTGACACTGGGACATCTTGCTTTCTAAGTACTTGCAGCCTTTCCCTGACGGTTCTCATTCAGACCAGCGCTCTGTACTCATTCATCTATTGTCACTTACTCGAGAAGATGCACTTGACCTGCACAGTGTGTGTACAGACCATTAACACTTGCGAAGCCGGCGGTGTGACATCGCCTGCTACTAAGTTTGTAAATACAAACTAAATCGCTTTAGTTGTCTATTCAGTATTCCGTCATACATTTCCTAGGGAATTAGGCTACATGTTTCGGCTGATTCTTCAAGCAATCATCAGGCCTTACTTTCAGAACTTTAGTGAAGGTTTACAATTGGAAGTAGGAGGAAGTCCTTTTCCTTTACAAAACAATGACACATAGTACAGAGTGAGATTTCACTCATGCTTGAAGTGGTAATTATTCACTACACTTCTTAAAGTAAGGCCTGATGACGGTTTGAAAACTAAGCCAAAACATGTTACCTAATTAACTTGTGCTGTAAAGTTGTGTACGAGGATACGCTGGATACATATGTAATGGATAACATAAGGGGGATGTGTCATCTAAAAATTAAATAGTTTTTGCATTTCGTGTGCGAAAAGATGGGACACTTGCAAACACAGTTAATATGAGTAAGCACCTTCTCACTTTCAGTTGTACGTTCCACTAGGTTTAAAATGGCAAGATCCTATCCTTTTGTCTTTCAAAGAGTACGATACTAACGGTCACGCTATGTTTGTCTCTTTGGGTGTATTAATATCAACCCACAGGCTACACAAAAACAGCTGGCAGTTCCAAGTTGACCTTAAGAATGAAACCAGCGCTTGAGGACATCAGCTTCTACACACGGGCCAGAGACAAGTCGCGTGCCAAAGATACTGCTGCAGCTCCCACTGCCGCCACAACCCCCCTTCCCCCCCCCCCCCCCATAAACAGGCATTAGGTTTGCAGCAATTAAAGTATGCTCGACCCTTAAAGCACCTCCACAACCATTAAAAGTGTTAGACAATGAAAAGTAAATAGTGCTGTCACTCCAGAAAGCACTCCTGACAGAAAGAGCTGAAGGCTGTGTTGAATAACTCTTGTCAAATTCATATCTGCCAATCCCGGTGGCCGTGTGGTCTAAGGTGTGGGTCTGCAGCCGCTCGCTTGCTGGGATTGTGGTTTCGAATCCCGCCGGGGGCATGGAAATCTGTCTCTTGTGAGTGTTGTGTGTTGTCAGGTAGAGGTCACTGCGTTGGGCTGATCAACCGTCCATAGGAGGCCACTGAGTGTGGTCTGAGTGTGATCGTGAAGTCTAGATAAGGAGAAGGCCCTGGCCCACTAGAGGCTGTTGCGCCATTGGAAAAAATGAAAAATCGTATCTTCAGCTATAGGCATATCATTTGCAACTCTTAATAAAACATACCTCTATTACATGTCCATTTCAACTTACTTATTCTATATGGCAAAAAAATTGGTTTCAAAAACCTTAGAAACGTCAAACAGCAAAACTGCGTTGACACCACATGTTCAGTTGTTTCAAAGTAACCTTCGGGCCTACGTAAAAATCTCCTCATGCAAAAATTAACTCTTAAATTTATGGATGTATAAGTTATGTGGCAAAGACTACCGCAAACAGTCTCTCCTTAATAAAGCCGCCAAGCAGTACAAATTTCTCGATCGGTATTTTAGCCCCAACCTTTGCTGATGAAAATGGTTTCTTGTCACTTTCCTAATTCATGTCGCTCATATTGAGTAAAATAATGGCTTCATAATTTTCGTTAAGTGCTGGAATATATGAATAAATCGATTTTGGTATGATCGGAGGAAATCATAGCTAAACACTGCAATGGTCTAGTTTTCTTTGACATAACAGTGGGCTTCACACTGTTGCCATAATATTTCGCATACGCTTAAAACCCAGAATAACATTGCCCAACCTACGAGCATTCGTCTACAGTATCTCAATGACTGAGGCATACCTACGCGAATTCATGCTTACGAACAAGTCGTTGCTGTTAGAAGGAAAATATAACGCATGTCACAATTCCCTTACATAATTCATGTTTAAGAAAAGTATCAGAGAAACAAGTTCTACCAAATTATTTAGCCCTTGTAAAATCCCAGAAGCACCTTAAGCATCTTCATAAAAGTCTCCTTCTACCTCCTAATCCTCCCTAATTAAACCAGTTTCTCTTCGTAAAACGAAGTATAGCCAGCACTCAAAGAGAATCAACAAAAAAACTACTCGTGGGTCAGTTTTATAGTACTTTCTGCATCGCTTAGTCGTCGGCATCTCAACAGTGGCTAACAGTAGACCACTAGCCTAACCTAGTATCAAAGAAGACATTAAAGTCAATCAAGACAGTCATCAATAACCTTAATATGGAACAAATTACAAAAATATATAGTAATCTGTAATTAAAAACAGCTATCTAGAGACGACAGTAGAGAGAATTTCTAAATTTCAGGTTTAAGATCAAATAGAAAACAATGAACCATAGAGTAAAGCCGTCCTTGACAAGGCACAAAAGCACTCGGACAGTGGAGCTGTACCTGCACTCAGATTCTGTACTACATAAATTCAAGCATTCGGCAACATTCCCCGCTCGCCATTACCCTGGGGAAAGAACCTTATCAAATGCGCCCAAAGAACAAGACGTTAGGTGGCACCCAGACCAGGTCTGGACATTCTGGAGAACAAGAACATACATTTAACTCTCCTGTAAGTCGAAACTTCGGTTGCCCAGCCCTTGGCTTAACCGCTTCATGGACAGGGTCACAATGATATTCCTGTACCGACAAATCTGGGTATTTGGTGGTCTGGAATATATTTGCCAGAGAGAAGTGGCCTTAATTCCAAAATTAACTTCTATCTATCTATCTATCTATCTATCTATCTATCTATCTATCTATCTATCTATCTATCTATCCATCCATCCATCCATCCATCCATCCATCCATCCATCCATCCATCCATCCATCCAGCCATCCATCCATGTATGTATGTATGTATGTATGTATGTATGTATGTATGTATGTATGTATGTATGTATGTATGTATGTATGTATGTATGTATGTATGTATGTATGTATGTATGTATGTATGTACGTATGCGTGTATGTGTGTATGCGTGTATGTGTATGTATGTATGTGTGTATGTATGTATGTATGTATGTATGTATGTGTGTATGCGTGTATGTGTGTATGTACGTATGTATGTATGTGTGTATGTATGTATTGTGTATGCGTGTATGTATGTATGTGTTATGTATGCATGCAAGCATGTATGTATGTATGTATGTATGTATGTATGTATGTATGTATGTATGCATGCATGCATGTATGTATGTATGTATGTATGTATGTATGTACGTATGTATGTGTGTGTATGTATGTATGTATGTATGTATGTATGTATGTATGTATGTGTATGTATGTATGTATGTATGTATGTATGTATGTGTGTATGTACGTATGCATGCATGAATGTATATATGTATGTGTGTATGTCTGTATATATGTACGTATGTACCATGTATGTGTATATGTATGTAATGTATATGCATGCATTATGTATTTATGTAATGTACGTATGCGTATGCATGTATGTATTACTACGTGTACATGCATGAATGCATGTATGTATTATGTATGTGTATGTATGCCTGCACGTATATAAGTATGCATATATATATGTGTATGTATTTTTGTGCATCATCATCATCATCATCATCATTATGTGGTATAGAAGTATCAAAGGTAAAGTTGTGCCTGTCCACGCCATGAACGCATATAGAGAGTGACGAGGTATAGCTGCACTTATTCTTAACCTCTGGACGAGATGGAGGTGAGTGGTTAGGTTTATGAGCCGGCCGCTTTGCCCCCAGGCAAGAACAGCTGTATCCATTTAACAGGAAGGTGAGTGGGCTTAAACAGTCCGTCTAGATGTTCTGGAGAACAGACAAGTGTGTTGCGCCTGCCGGAATTCGAACCCCGTATTGTCCAGTTCGTGATCTAGTCACTATACCAGCTACGCCATTCCGGCCCCATTGTTATGTGATTCTAAGCACAAAATAAAAGTTCACGCTCCTCTCTTTAAACGGAACTTGGCGACGGCGAAAAGAAAATTCCGTCCTTTGCAGTTTCCTTATATGCAGGATCCAATGCATATTGGTGGCCCAGTGGATCCTTAAAGCTCGACGCTAGATGAAAAAGTTGCAAGATTTACACTTTGCTGCTGAGAACGTTACTCACAGAATCCACCTGTGAGCCCCACAGTCGATGTTGCCGAAGAAAAATCGCTCCCGACGTGACTCGAACCCCGACGCCGCAACCCGGAGCCAGTAACTTAACTGTCTGACTTAACTGGGCCACGCAAGCTACAGGTAGTGTAGATCGTACAAGGCCAATATAGAGGGAGTGGGCCGGTGGGTTCAAAGGATCAAAGGTCCCTAAATCCCGAGGGCTGATGTCGGTCTCACAGTGGAATTAGGCAGGTTTTAGTCAGTGCCACCAACTGCCCGGAATTACAATACCGTGACCCTCACAGCAGTCCAGTGGCGGTTCACGTCTTCTCCTTTGTTCTTCCAGTCGCCATATAGTTCGGAATGACAATTTTACTTTCTGTGACTTACACAAAGACACTGGCATTGCCTAAGATTACAGAGCACAGGATTAAAAATGAGTGCTATTCAGTTAAAGAGGCTATGACCATTTTACGGTATCTTCCCGGAATGTGCCTGGATGGGCTAAAGAAAGCCGCGGGAATTTTCAAACAGGATAGACTTACCTCGAGGCCAAGATCTGAACCCAGACACACCGAATAAGAAAGCAACTTCAATGTTCGATAAAATTTTAATGAGATTATATTAACGGAGTTTGGAGGGACGGGGGGAGAAGCAGTCGCGGGCTGTCAGCTGCCTGAAGTGAGGGACAGTAAACCTCGTCAGTGCAGTTCCCTTATTGTTCTGTTAGTAAATGCTCTTGCCACGCTTCGTTTTGCTTTTCTTATGCTATTGTAACGCATTTTGTTACATTCGTACTACTAAAAGATAAAGCTACTCCGTTACAGGCACGGACAGGCTGAGACCCCGAGAATTTCTACAAAATCGGCATATGAAAGTGGTAAGGTTGTCATCCCTACGCACCGGCCGCTGTTATCCTCCAGGAGATATCCCTGGCAGTCATTTCTCTTAGAGGCTGAGTCGGACCCAGGACCATAGCGAGGCGGGACGGATTAAGACAATGAAAAATCAGGAATCGAAACCGCGACTTTCCGGCTTGCGATTTTAGACAGAATATGGGAAGACTAAATGTTCTACATTGAACAGGAAGTAAATCTGCTTTTAGGATCCTCTTGAATGTATGTTTGTACCCTATTTATGTTCCCAAAAATTGAAACCCTTCCACAGTTCCAAACAATTTTTTAACTACGTGAAAATGTACGCAGCTACGTGGAAGACAGTTGTTCCGTATGCAACTCGTAAATGTGGCAAGGAGCTCTTTTAAAATACTAAGTTAAGTACTGCATATAGGATTGTTTATTGTAGTAAATGTGTGAAAGACACACAACTAGTACATAAATGTATTGGCAATATTTACAGTAAGTTGATACTACAGCAGGTGATACACGCACTTGCCATTACGCTTTAATATTTAACTATTAATAGAAACTTTATATTTTTGTTCACAATTGTCAGTTATTCGACAAAGCCATAAACATTTAAAATCTGCTATTTGGATTCTACCTTTAGCTTTGTTTACGATGTAGATTTCGCTTTTATAGCATTAACGTAGGGGGCAAACTTTTGTGTAATTTATCCTGAATGTGTCCATAAATAAAATCCTTAAGACACTATGCACTCCTTGCAATTTACCGTTTTCCATACTGAAGATAAAAAAGTTTTATCCACACGTTTCCAAGACACTTTTCAGTAAATAAAGAATACACGCCACTGCATACTCCATGCTCACAACATTCCAGGTACAACATCACTAATTATGTGGAGCCTTGCCTGGCGTCACGTGATCACATATATGCACTAAGTCCACATGACACCTAAATCAAAAACTTCCAGCAAACAGAACCGGTTGGATGTCTAAGGCACAGGGGCCTGTGAATCAAAACTGTGTTATATTCCAACCAAGCGCAGTCGCTGTATGACGAGGAACAGGCTCTTTATTCAACGTAATGTGTTGAATCAGACACTGTCCTGTTTTTTAGCCTCACTTCAGCTTCCTCACAGAGTAACTATTCGACTCCGTAAAAATATCGGCTACGTGGAAAACAAAAGCCAAGTACGAATTTTCTGGACAACAGAGTAATAGCGGTTCGATTCCAGGCAGGGGTTAGATATTCTTTTCCTCCTCAAAAATGCCCAGAGTGGCGCTCGGAGCCACCCAGCCTCCTACTCACTGAATACAGGCGACATTTCCCCCAGAGGGAAGCGACTGGGGAGTGCAATTGACCACTCACGCCCATACAGTGTCGACATTAAGAATAAGTGCAACTGCACTTCCAGTCCCCCATAGGCTTTTAAGTAGTCATCAGAACATATTTACCTTACTTAAGTAAACAAAGTACTTCAAACAAAGACGATCCCAGTGGCCGCGCCGTCTAAGGTGTGGGTCTCCGGCCGTACGCTTGCTGGGATTGTTGGTTCGAATCCCGCCGCGGACAAGACTATTGAACTGGGAACGATATGGAGTCAGCATCTGTGTCCTAATAGACATACCATTCCCCAAACTTGCAAGACAGAACTGAAAAAATGCACAAAAGGACCTCAGCATTTTCGGTGTCCCAACTGAGGTGCGAACCGAGTACCTTTCAAATACCAGTCACAATAATTATTACTATATCCGACTTTTTCTGTAATGATGACGGGCACTTGTCTCCTTCAACCATTTCGGCAAAGTAGTTGCTATGCCCACGAACAGCTCTAAACTTATAAAACTGCACATTTTACCCACACTCTGTAATTATGTGTCCATATGACTAAAAATAAACCGTTAATTTTTTCCCTAAACAAAATTAACCACTTATCTTTGTAATGGAGAAGCAGTGTATTTGGTGTGAGGTAGAGACTCTGTTGTTAATAATTATGAATACAAAATTCTGATTTCCAAGCCTTTGACTCTCGAATAAGTGTAGTTCTACTCGATGAGTAGGCCTCAATTAAATACCAGTATCTGAAATATTTTTGGCACCAGAGACCACAGACTCGGATCTTACTTATTGCATTACAACTCGTTTTCGTCGTACGTATACGCTTGTTTAATCCTCGGGTCATCTAACAGCACTATTTGCAACTGCAAGCATCATGTGAACTTAAGAATGTAATCAAGAATAATGAGTCGTTAATGATATAGAGGCGATCGTGGCCTATTACATTTGCAGTTATCATATTGCAGGGACTGAGGAAAACAAAGAAACAATTTTATTGGGAGGTAATTTGACCGAGTTTCTAAAAAAACATGTTTTTCAAAAGTTAAATGGCTACCGATATAGTAATTTTCACGGTCCAGACTAGCAATGAGATTATTGGTGAGGATATGAAATTAATTATCACTCAAGTACGCACTCGCTTGTTATCGCAAATTAAATAAGTATGCGCTTCTCTTAACAATTTACGGTCAAGCGAGAATATCCAACTTTAGTTTACAATGACGGACGCAGCTGAGAGGACTGGGCAAGGCACGTTGCATCCTCACAGATCGTAGGTGTATTACCCACCCCATCACCCGCTTTAATAATAAACTAGCAATAAAGATAAATCAGAAAGATAGCATAAAAATTACAAACCAACACCTGTGTAGTAAAAGGAAGAAAGCTGAAGTACAAAAGTGGGAGGAAGAAGAACAGAGAAGCAAATATTATCACTGCATACCATATTTATTAGATATGGACCATAAAGGCGTGGATTTATATGGAATTGCGTAATTATTTAGAAGTGATACAGTCACATAAAAATAAACATAGCACACAATGCTGTTTTAGGTTGGTATCCAAAATCACAAAAAAGAAAGTTACGTAAAGGAACAGATACGACACTAACATCGAAAGCGAACACGTAACGTCGTACTATGCTAAAAACAGAAACCTAACACTAATAATATTGCAAATAAACAACATATTTGAATAACAATTTTAGTAATCACACAATAAAAACATGAAGAAAATTAGCGGCCTCCATCTTGAAGCCACAAGACAGACAATACACGTGTCCACAGAACTTCACAATTGGACCATATCTTAAGTCATTCCACACCTACCGTTTAACCCTCTATGATCCACTTTAATTGTTACCCTCCCACGTATGGAAAATTTTCTTTCTCTGAGATCTTACGATGGAAATTTTACATTTTCCGTTCCGTGCATTGTCGACAATTAATTCATAACGCTCAACCAACAAAATGCACCAAGTTCTTCCTCATATATATCTACATTATATTACCACACTGAATAATACGTGTGGTAATATAATGCAAATATCTAAGGAAGAACACTGTCCGGTGTTTTGGTTGAGTCTTGTCATTGAAATCTGTCATGTATTTACTAATCTACGTAATTCCGCAAACTGCCGCACAATATACACCTACATTTAATCACCATCAATAGCACGCTTATGCAACGGACGTCCTACGCATGTAAACTTATTACGGTACAACTTGATCAAGACTTTCTATGTCAGCTCCTTTGTAATGCACAGTTCGGGACCCAGTTTAGTGGTCGCAGACGCTGGAGAAATGTTGATGAAATATTTGGGAGGATTCGCGGAAGAAGTAGATCTCATCTTTACTGCAAGAAAGAGTGGACATTGTGTCGTATACTGTCTGAAAGCATTTGTTGCAGCAGCCAGTGTGAGAACACAGTGGTCCCACAATTTTTAACTGGGGGATTAAATGTCTTTTTTTATTGCTAGTAGCGTGGACTACGCCCGTTAGAAGTGCCGGCGTGTTCTGAAATTCCTTCCGGAGACGCAGTGCCCATTTCTGAAATACACAAAAGATATTCCGAGAATTTTTCAACAGGTTTAATTTAAATGTCCTAAATGATTAGGATTTAGTTTCATAAAATAAGCTACTAGAAGTGCCAAGGATTTAAAATACAAAATGCTGTAAGGATAGCAGAAAAGATGTTATAGAATATTTATTGAGTTATATCTGTTTTTAGCATAGAATCAATGAACTTAAAGCATTCATAAATACACAGAAAAGAATTTTACGTTGTTTTGCTCTAGGCACTGGTACATGCATAGTGAACTGTAGGAAGTAACAATCTGACTGCTATAAAATGAATGAAAACAGAGAGAACTGGCAGGCCTGCAGGCAGGACCAGGCCAGCTGCACGACTGCAGATTGTCTGGAATTCCACAGCGGTGGAGTAGAATATTTAATAGCTTCTTCACACACAAAACTAACCTGTAATTTAGAGGTAAGTACTTAAAACTGAAAAAAAAATCACGTCGGGATAGTTGTTTTTCGATTGCAACGCCATGAGGAAGACACTTCCAAATTTATTATTTTACATATAGGCATACTTATAGTCACAGTTAATAGGAATGGACCCTTGTATAAGGAAAACACGAACTTAAGGCAAATCCTATAGAAATGTAAAGGTAAAATTTTATGACAGCCGCCTCGAGATACGACTTCGACGCTAAGTTTTCCATTTATCCATTCACATACTGAAGCACAATTTCAAATAACTAATTCACTAAATATTTTGAAATATTCTTAAACTCAACTTGCTGGAACAGGCGGTGCTGCCATGTAGATGCAATTTTTTCCTGCAAAAGTTAAGACTGCATTACCGACCAAAGCGTAGGTAATTTACTTCCCTTTAACGCTGTCATTTCCGGTCGCCGTACAACTACTAATAATGATGGTTACATAAAGACAACATATAAAGGGTTAGGCACATATATCTATCTTATCTGTGTACATATTTAGGGGTAGAGACTAGAATATTAAAGGCTGCATAACAATGTAGTTCTTAGAGCTGTTATAACATTTCACTTCCGAAGTTCGTATCTTGATTTCATGTTGTTACTAAACTGACACGAAGTCTTTTATTTCCACTGGTAAATTTTCCAGTGCAGAATAAAATTTTCACTTCTATGCGTAGCAGGTTACTTCATTCGTACACAGAAGTGGCTGGTATACAGCCTGCAAGGTTTTACTCCTAGGGACGCAAGGTTGTTATTACGTTGTGCGAGCTGCTAATGGAAGTAAACACTTCGCCTTTCCCCGTCCGATCTAAACGCTCTACAAACACGAAAAATCTCTTGTCCGCTTCTGGCAAGCGGGCTCTTGTTTCTTGTCGTCCGATCCCTAATATAGTCTCTATACCGCGAAACAAATATGTAGTAAAGTAACTGACCCTGCCGCTACACGCGTTATTTCATTAAAATTAAACACAAGAGCCTTGTTACTTTCCTACTAGTGTTTTTCCATTGATACGTTGCAAATTGTGCTTATTAGTTTCTACGCGTGTACAAATTATAGCGACGCTAAACGGATTTTCATACCATATTTACAGAATAGTTCTAATAAAATCCTTAGATAGGCTCACATTCTAATTCCTGTTGGACTCAGACAACAGTAACTGACAGTTCATAAGAAGATACAAATATTTTTGCACGAATCTCAAGTGTACTTCTCTAAATATTTATAAAATATAAAAATTATGAAATACAGTACAATTTATTACAAAAATTTCCCTCGTTTTTGCACTCTTCTAAGAGAATGAATAAGCCAAGCTCTTTTCCAATACCTCAATGACTTATTTGTTTATTATTGTTCAAAATATTTCCCCCCAGTTCCTGCCACATGAGTACCAATAATTTTTCTTACGTGCACGAGCAGTGGTGCAACGATATGTATTTACAAGACAAATTTCTATTTCTGCACATCTTCAGTTGACTCAGCAATTTTGCCACACGGAAAAGGAATGTAGTTATAACAAATGTTCGTTCAAGCCCCAGTGTTCATTCACTCTTCAATCGAAGGGAATTTCACTACACTGCTTTAACGTACGCAACTGCTGCTTCCTTGACTAGCCGTGAATGATATTTGCCGCACAGCCGTTAAAGCGATCTTACGCAATAAAAGAAGGCAACTTCCTACACAACAAAGCGTGTAGTCCACGGAGCAGCGTCCTTCTCCAGAAGCCAACAGTCGCTTAACTGACGAAGAAATTTACGTCCTTTTACAGTAGCCATGCTGAAACAAACGCGTCGCTAGTACCTCACCCGAGACACATGGATATGTTTCACACAGTAACGTATTAAAAGATGCAGTTGTCTCTATGCACGACATCAGGACGCACTGGTGGAACAGAAGCATGATTCCATTCATTAACCTCGGCAATATGTGGGACTGGTCAGCTTCAGGTAAAGGTACAGCAATTCCATTACAGGCCTGGACAGGCCCTGAGGGCTCTAGAAGGTTGAGGCTCCCACATTTCAAGACAATTGGCACACGAACGTGGCAAGGTTGTCTGCCATACGCACCGGCTGCTTTTACCACCCAGGCGATAATCCTGGTACTCATTTATGTTAGACGCTGAGTCGACCCCAGACCCATAGTGCGGCCGGAAGGATTAGGTCAACGAAAAATCCCAATTACCCCAACGGAAGTCGCACCCGCCACCTTCCGACTTGTAGCGGAGTGCCTCAACCAACTGGCCCCTGGTTCCCATTGAGTAGGAGGCTGAATTAGCTTCAGAGCCGGCCCTAACCTTTAGAAGAAGAAGAAGAAGAAGAAGAAGAAGAAGAAGAAGAAGAAGAAGAAGAAGAAGGAGGAGGAGGAGGAGGAGGAGGAGGAGGAGGAGGAGGAGGAGGAGAAAAACGAGAAAAGAACGAGGAGGAGACGAAGAATAAGGAGAAGGAGAGAAATAAGAAAAAGAGCGAGGAGGAGGAGGAGGAGGAGGAGGAGAACAAGAACATGAACAAGAACAAAAATAAGAACATGAACAAGAAGAAGACAATCCCTTGCTTCCGCCAGGAATCCGAGCACGGACCGTCCACGCTATAGCCTAGTCACTGCTATCTACGCTATGCCCGGTCACTGAAACCAAATCATAACAATCGACTAATCAGAACACTCTATACGTTGTTTCTCAAGATTGCTTCCTTCCCGATCCCAGCCCACTGTAAATATTATATAGTCACTAAGCAACAATGATAGCTCCGGTTTAATATTTACTACTGAAAGCAATCCATGATGGGTAATGGGTGCAAAACCCTCAGTGCATACCCTTTAATAATTACACAATAAATGTATCTCCTTTAAATAACCCAGAAATCAGTCTTGTTGTTCCAACTAAATTCTAATGCAGAACATTATGTCCTCGGGATTCGCCGCAGCACTCAGTAGCTGGGTCTGATCGTGACCAGAGTAGCAAAGGCACCCAATCCTCCTCCTCCTCCTCCTCATCATGACCGAGGCAAACGTCCGAACCCTTAACAAGCCGGCCGGCACGCCTACCCATTCAAACACTCAGCGTCCGCACGTGCTTGCACTGTACGTTACACTCTTTCCACGAGGCAAATAACGGCACACCGTCCAGGTTTCAACCAGACAGCAACCTTGTTCCTAGACGTTCGCATTTCCTTGTTATCAACAGTTTGCTGACCTGTTTGAACTCTTCAGATGTGTCCGGAATGTTTTCTTACAAAAGCGACGGGTGTCGAAACGACGTAAACTGAAAATCACTCATCTGCCCGTATTGCCCGTTCACTTGTAACGAAGAGGCACGCCGTTAGAAAAATCTGCAAGACTTAGGGCATCCGCCGCAGTGTAGTTCAGGTTTTCGCTCTTTTGGGATGCTAGGAGGAGTAGGTTTGCAGTTGGTTATTGACGTTTCGGGACAACCTACCGGATCCATCATCTACGTAAGTTCAAGCAGTTAATGACGTTACAGTGAAAACACCACACATACAAGCGTTTATGTGAGTGTGTTCTGTACACTTGGATAAGTGTCGTTGTGGGAAAACCAACGCAAAGACAAAAAGTTTTGATGTAATACGTAATGCGTATTATCAGAGTATTACTATTATTATTACTACCTCCGCAATTAAACATGTTGCGTAGGATTCTACTTGAGAAGCTGACTGTCACTCAGCTGTTCGAGATACGCTTCACTATTTATAGGATCCGTAAATTCATTACAGGCTTCGCAAATTTGTGCCACTTGGCTCTTCAAAGTCACATATTATCCCAGTACACACACCTTGCTTCATTAAAGCTTACGTAAATACCACCCTTCCATCTACCACTAGGTCTCTGAGGTGGTTTACTTCACGTTTTCCAGCTACAATGTTTGCATTTCTCTTTCACCAAATGTTGTTTACTTTGACCATATATCATCATCATCATCATCATCATCATCATCATCATCATCACCACCACCACCACCACCACCACCACCACCACCACCACCACCACCATTATAAACATTCATTACCAGTTGTTTACTTGATGGGTGCAGCACAAACTAAGTGCCTTGCCGTAAGTATTTATATATTTACATACAGGCCGTATGTCTCTATTTATTTGGTGTAAATTTTCTGAACTTATTTTTAAGTAAACTTCAAGGATCTCAATTTGAATATTTGTGGGTTATCGAGCATAGAATATTGGTGTATAAACATAGCTGCGCGTGTTACACAGTACCACAACCTGTGTGATCAAAGTCTTCAGTGGTTCATGCTGTGGAATGCTAGAGTACGATCAGTGCCAGGTCGTGTTGTGTGACAGATACTAGACACATGTACGTTACAGCATGTAACCAATTACAAGAACTTCGTATGATATCATCACGGACGAGCCAGAGGTTCCTTCCCACGTAATTGTCACTGTACGGTCCGACAAGAACGTGGTGTTTGCCTCTTGGTAATGTAACAACACAAACCTGTGTTTAAAAGTGATGTCATTCTGAACCTCAGACGGAAAATATGTACCTGCGGTTCAAGGTTATTTCACATTTGCTTTCCAGTGTTTTCTGGCGAGTATCACTGAGGAGTCGGGTGGTACCACAGGTTCGTATTTCGCGGCGTGAGTTAGATACCCTGAATAAGGTTTTTTTGTGATTCTCCTCGGAATACCCAAACGACATACACTACCACTTTTAAAAATAATTCTACCAACAGGCCAATATGATTGGACGCCTACCCACCTCTTTGCTTGAGGACGGGATTAGGTACATTTTCTGAAACTTTGTGTTTATTGTCCTTTTTCTTTGTGTCTTTGAAAGGCAGGGCAAATAAAATTTCCAAAATATGGTTCTAAATGTGACATACCACCGTCAGAACCCTTCAGAACTGAATTACAACGACCCTGTCCCTGAACAGTACACAATATGCGTAATAGTAGATCACCAATACCTCTGTTTTTGCAACTTGTATAGATAGTTTCTCTGTGAAAGACATCAGCCATTTACAGACAGACAGACGGCACAGGTATTTGAAAGTTTTAAGAAATGTTTAAATTTCAAACATTGGAATAAGTAGGGTATTGCGATCTCCAGTTCCAAACTGTGGTTACTACAAATGATAACTAGACAAGAGTTAAACACTTAATTTTTCCATATTCTGCTCAAAACATGACGTATCCCTGCAGTTCGAACAGAGTCCAAAATGCATTATCAAAGTGAGAGACAGAAAGAGAGAAGGGGGGGGGGGAGAGTTAAGGACAGAAAGACAATAAAAGGGATGAAGGATAGAATAAACGCACACATGAAGCCCACCCCCTCCCCCCCCCACACACACACAAAACAAACTGTGCAATCGATATACAGTCCACGGAAAACCTTGACACCATAATGGATACAAACTGAAAACGAAAATACAGTTGAATCTGCATCACATATTACACTTACATCTGATTTTTTAACCGGCACCTTAATCAGTTTTTAATTGCGAGATTGGTAGATGCCTTTCAGGGATATCTTAATTGAATTCGTTGCAACTGTACCAAGCAACCTTCAAATTTTGCGTGTGAGGAGAAGAAGAAATTCCGGACCTCGTCTGGACACAGGCCTAAACGCAGTGTGGGAAATTTCTATTCACACGCCAGTTCCACATTCGGCCCGTAATAAGCAATATTCACTACAAAGCGGCAACCGTTGAAGGTACAAATTCCCAGTGATATTTTCCCACAGTGTAACACAAACACCGCGGATCTTAGAAAAGGAAGTAAATTGGCGGCTTAATTTTCCATTCGGCTGGAGAATACCGTATCATTACACTCACGTTCGGAAATAACAGTCGCTTCCACAGAAATTGCTCGGTGGAAAGAAATAATGACAAGATGAAAGCACAGTAACGCGTGAATTATTATTCAATTGTGTGATCGCTTGGCTCAAAGATCGGTCATGTATCTGAGATGCGAAACCTTTTATTCAGCAGCCATCAAGCTGTTGAGCCACAAATAAATGACAGCTTAAAAAAGTGCCGTACTAGATAAAGACTGCGAAACTTTTATACCATTAAACAAGTTAGATATTAAAAGAAGATATTAAAAGAAGAGGCCCTACAATTACACGACACGAGTTAGACCGGTACGTAGGTGCTGTAGGACACACACCAAATTTATACAGAAACAAGGCCTTCTCCAGTCTGAACTTTGGGGGTGTACAGATAATGACGTTAATGCTTTAGGGAACTAACAGGTATTTAAGGTGAGAGTCATAGGAACTACATAGACAGTGCATGTAAAATGAATTTATTAACGATACAGAAATTGGTTCAGGCGTTTTGACACTGTGGGTTAGAGGGCTAAATAAAGGTCACAACAGCATGAAGAAAAAGAAAGATGCGCCCATTTGATGAATTTTAATCTGACATATTTTCTCTTCTGGGATGTTACACAATGTAGATTTGAAGTTACCGACGTTTCTGGACAACTTGTCGGTCCCATTTTCAAGGATATGCTTGGCACTTAAAGACGGGACCTATAGATTTTTCCGAAACATCGGTGTCTAACTGCCAATATACGCTGCGTAACATCCGAAAAGAGCACAGATCTCATTTACTCCACGGCGGAAGCCTGAAATCACGCAAATTTTGATTTGATATTGTTTTCAATATTCAACACTTCATACAGGCTCCATACACAAACTTCTGGAAGGAAGTATTTAAGTTTTGAGATTTGTTGACTGTACTCCGCTGACTTCTGCATTCCGTAACTACTCTACTTTCTGGCACAAAACAAACGACAGTGCCAGTTCTGTCATCTCAGCTGCACTTGAGACAAAATTTACTGCTCCATGACAAGGAAAGAAACTTTGCGTGAGGTAGTAAATTTGTTAGGAAGTTCTGCCTGACAAATCTGTGACAGTATGAGAATGTTTCGTTGTTTTTATCATCGCGCCTGCACGTAGTGTATCTACAGAATTAACCACATTAGTTTAGTTAGAACTACACAGAACTGATCATGACATAAAAGTACGGTCAACTGCATCTTTACAGTCTTCTTGGATATCACGCAGCGTTGAGTGGTATAGTTACGTAGCGACGTTTCGGGACAAACTGTCGGTCCCATCTTCAAGGGTCAAGAAGTCCAAGTCCCTTCAAGATGGGACCATTCGGTTGTCCCGAAACGTCGGTACAGAATTATCACTCGACCCTGCGTAATAACCCAGAAGAGCGCACATCGCGGTGGAAGTCTCGAATCACGCGTTGAAATGTTTGTAGAGGCTGTAGTGTTATATGTGCAGGAGTAGATAACACAGCAAAAATATCAACGGCACCCCCCTCCCACCAAAAAAAGAAGATGGGAGAATAAATACGGGAAAGTGGAACAAAGAAGAACACGAAACAAAAACGCATATAGTGTAAAATGAAAAACTTGTCTCCGCTCAGGCCATGAGGGCATACACATGGAATATAAGTATAGCGTCACTCATTCCTCGACACCACGGCTGTGGAGTCAGAGTCGGAGTCGTGGAGTCGGAGTCGTGGAGTCGGAGTCGTGGAGTCGGAGTCGGAGTCGTGGAGTCGGAGTCGTGGAGTCGGAGTCGGAGTCGGAAGGAATTTTAGGTGGAGTCGGAGTCACTAAAAATGTGCCAACTCCGACTCCGACCTCAATATAAAATCTTAACTAGACACTCCAATTCCAGAGCCCTGATAGCTACAGTAACCATTAGACTTATTCTTAAATATAGGTTATAAGTCTAAAAAGTAGCCTGATGATTCACGTGGTGGCGATTAAATGTCTTATAGGTTTACCATTATTAATATATATTGAGATTTTATGAAGGAGTCGAAGTCGGAGCTTTTGTGTACCGACTCCACAGCCCTGCTCAACACTAGATGGCGCTGAATTATCAACATCACTCGCAGGCTGCTTCATCCCCGGGGAAAAACCGATACCCTTTGAATAGGAGGCTACATGGACCCTACAGCCAGTCTGTACTCTTACGCAGAAGAGAAAAATCTCGTGCCTCTCCCGGGAATCGAAAGACGAACCCTTCAAGCTCCTGGTACAGTCCACAAAGAAATTTAGTATCGTGACCCACAAGATTTTTTTTAAATAAGGTAGTATGTTCGCCCTTCATGGAGTCGGGACGAATTAGACAGTAGGCTACTGCGTGGAAAACTGAGGAATCGTAATTCGATTCCCTGCAGAGGCAAGATATTATCATCTTAAAAGCATACACACCGGCTCTGGGGTCCAACCAGCCCCCGTTAAATGGGTATCGGGCGCGCTTTCCCCAGGTACAAAGCGAAGGCGGCATAAACCTAACCACTATCCTGTATCTAGTGTCACGGTTAAGAATGAGTGGAGTTACATCTCCATGCCGTGAACAGGGGCAACTTTATCCTCTTATGCTTTCACTTTTTTCCCCCCCACATTTCAAGAACACATATTCTGTTATTGGCTTCCACCCTATCTAATAACAGTGTGCTGCCACTTCCAAAACCTACGACACAGTTGTTTAGAGAAGGAATTAGCCCAGCAGTCTATAACGGCACTGATGCTTTCCTCAAAATTTTAAATTATCTCGTCCCGTCCGTGCACGAATAGCCCGAATATGTATCGGGCATGTGTATATAGGCCTTAACTCGCAAACATTGCAACGGACGACGCTGCATCTCAAACTCAAAATTTTAACCAGCCGAATCCGTTTCACGGCTTGAGTCTGCTTTCTTGAAGACAGGAAGGTACTTTAGGATTACTTGACGACCTGAGGCCATCTGCTGGTAAGATGGAGATATCCAGGTGGTTGAGGTTAAATCCAGCGGTTTTAAACCTTTCTGCTGAAGAGAACAAGAGACTCCACCCCAAAGATTGCGAAAAGGATTATCTCGGGATCTTTTCAGTATACACAACAGGATTCTGAGATTACGGCAGATGACTAACCGCTGCAGAATGTACGTACAGTGATGTCTAACAAAGAGGCTTGTCACAGCCAAACAGATGAAAGACGATGTTTTAACGAAGACGAGAAACCTCAGTACCACTGGCCTAAATTAATAAATTTCGATGACTTGTCAAGACCATTTGCAATTCTGAACTTTTTTGGTAGTTCCTAGCTCCATTGAAAGGAAGCGTAGGTTACCTTAGTTACCTAATCCTGGAAGTTTTTCCGACTAAAACACGTTACAGAATGCATGTTTGTTATTTCAGACATTAAACACAGTCTCCTTCTCTCTTTCTTTTATCCGAGTAACTCAAGATAATGACCAGCATTAAAAATAGTAGCCATATTTACCGATTTCGAACAATTCATCAATTAATTTATATGCATTAATATAATCTTAACAATTGTATTATATTGGTATTACTTTATATTGTTTAGTATAATGGGTGCATCCTTATTATCATGAGATATAGTCCAATATCTGTTGAGCGGTGCATGTAGAATGCATAATAAATCTGAGAGATGCCTTCAACAATTTAGCAGGGAAAACTAAGAGAAGAATACTACTTGAAAGATACAGTCGTAGTTGGAGAACAGGCTAATACTAAAGCCAACGTTAACACTGGGTGTGGCTTGTATTCGACAGATTCAAATGAAAAGACTTAGATAATTTTACTTCCTCTGCTATGTACAAGATGGGTGTGTATGCGATTACGTCGCTCCACTATTTTAGTGAGCATGTAATAGGAATTCGGGCTGTGTTTCCAGAGTTCCGGAGGAAAGAGTTGTTTCTATCTTCGGGGTATAAACGTCACACTTATTTGATAAAACGATCCTAGGGCTGAGGGTATGAAGGAACTAATGTGAGCTGATATTTCTGAAATGGGAGATGGATAAAAATAACAGAAAGAGATAAGGAGGATAATAAAAATATTAAAATATAATGAAACAAAATTAAATAAAAAATAAAAGAACTTTAAGAACAGGAGAAAAGCAGTATAAGGGGATGTAAATGGGGAGATAACAGGATCAGAATGGAAGGAAGAGGCATGGAAGAGAGAAAATAAATGAAGAGTGAAATAAAGGAATATGAGTAAAGATGAGTGCATAAAAATGTACAGATATAAAGAAAATGAAATGAAAGAACTGAAGTTAGGGCGCCGTAATAACAAGTGTAGAATTCTCTACTTTGCAGGCAAAATTCTCAAAATCTTGATGCTTTCCGCTTTTCCTGGAGAAACCTCTAGCATCGGCCCATAACATGTTCTTGCACGCAGTCTGTCTTGTACCAAAGTCCAACGCATTACAGGCAACCAATTCTTCGCGGTGAGGTAACACAACCTAACTTAAATACCCAGAGTTCATTACTAGGTAAATATAAAACAAAAGCGGAGTGTGCGGCAAGCCGTCTGCATGTTGCCCATCAAGTATTTAAGATCCATTTGCACTTCTCTATGTATTTAAAAACTGTATTTAAGTTGGCACGCAGGCTGCATATACAAACAGAAAGGGTGCTGATGGAATTGCTTTGTTCCCTTTGTCTGACTGCGTAATTTGAAGCCCTAAGAATTTTCTCCAAGTATGATGGAGGTAGAATGGAACAGGACGGGGGTGGGAACTACTAAAAGCAACAGCTTAAGCACAGATAAGTAAATGTTTTTACGTTGATTGATTAATCACTGGTACAAATTCAACAATACTGAACGCTACATGATCATTAACTCCTCGAAAATAATTAGCTCCACCACAAAATTTTACTGACCGAAGTTCAAATTTCAATTCACGGGCGATTAATAAACTAAACAGCATTTTACGAATTCACGTTTGTTCACGGTTATTGGAAATAACGATACTTTTATAGCCTAAATTAAAGTAAACTTAACTCCTATTACATATTTCCTTATTTTTAGATTCATCTTTATAGAATTTCATGGGCCTTCCCGGGGGACAGGTTTTTCCAAGCGTAATTCGAATGTTCCCTGTGAGTACCATTTCATCAGTCCTCCGCACCCATATCTTCGATCCATCATAGACCATACAAAGTATAACCTTCAATAGTGACAACCTCATTATGTAACACATTTAATAAGTTAAAATTTCATCAGAATTTTGATATTCTATAGGCCGGTCATTTTTGCTGTAGTTTTATATTTTCAATTGAGAATAACTTGCTACATACACGTAAGCAATCTGATTTTCAGACCAGATACAGAGGGCAGTTTCGAATACATTAAATAGCGATTCATGTTGCGGGTAAAGAAACAGACCTGCACATTATTCCGAAATGTAAGTATCCACCTACAAGACTACACGGTGTCATGATTCTGAAAAATACTATACGTATATTCGCGGCAGTAAAATATAAATGTTGCACCGTGGGAATACAAGGAAAACCCACTCAGTCTAAAGTTCGCAAATACTACATTCAAAACTTATTTTAATAAAATGTTAACAACGGCGATGCTGTACATATATTTATATTTACATTCATAACACGTTATTCGTTTAAAATATTTCTAATTACAATAAATTTATTATTATTATTATTATTATTATTATTATTATTATTATTATTATTATTATTATTATTATTATTATTATTATTAAATCCCTTATCGAAATTTATGCTCTTTTTCTCGAGATTTTGTTTGTTAGACTTAGTGGGTTGTCCTTCTACGCCCACGATATATTGAACAAACAGTTCCAAGCTGCTGCCAGGGGCAACTCCTCCAGACTGGTAGTTTGGCTATCAGTAAACTGCCCCTTTCCATAGTTACGGAATGCTAAAAAGAACCTACAATTCGAATGGTACTTTGACACTACTCAAGCAAGAAGAGAAAGATTAATGAAATAATATTAAGGTAATTATATCAAAACATTTTATTATACAGGCTGGAGGGTACACGGTTGGAGAATCGGGTTTGAAAAAGTTCCTGTATTCTAGGATATGACCGCATGTACGTATACACATAAGTAGCAACGTTTCAGAAAAACCTGATGCCTACGTCTTTAGGGTAAACCATCTTCTTCTACATACCCACTACCCTGAAGGGGGAGGTAGCCAAATTATCAAAAAGTTGGTAGCTATATGCAGATCTACTGGAAATGACATCTCCTTTAGAACCTCTCCAATTAAGCTCAGATTCCTAAAGCGGGGGTTAGTTTTCTTGCAGGAATGAAGAGTTTTGTGTTTTCTAGCGCGTTCCAGCGCTGTCGCCGACCCAGCATTCTATTCAACAGGTAGCAGGGGTTTATGGTTTAAGCAGCCGAAGTGCGACTCCATTCATGAACCTCCATCTAGTAGCAAAAGTCAGGAATTACTGCAAAAATGGTAAAATCTGTAGCCCGATCTGAAACTTGTAACCTATCAAGGAGGGGTAAGGTAGGCAGGACATAAAACATGCAAGGGACAAATCAAAAAGCATAAAATAAACTGGTAGAAAAAAATGAAGGATGATAAAATCTGAGGGGACGCATTCAGGACAGGGCAAGTATTATTAGAAAGAAAAGAAAGGTTTCTGGATGTTTGTGGCTTAGGATGTGGAACCACAGCGGGCTGCCGTAACGGAATTATTGAATTTAGGATCCTATAAAAGGCAGGTATTTATTGACGATCTTTTTAAAAATTCGTCTGTACTCTGCACTTAGTGACGTCCAAACAGCAACTCGGGGTAATATTTCCTACGTTGGACAGTGGCAGGTTCCTTTGCTTCAGGAACTAATTCCTAAGGATTGCGACAGAATTGAGCTCTGCCCCACGGCCCACCCAACAGCCAGGTAGCGATTCATTCTGGAATGTTTTCTGATTCATATGGGAGTAATGCTGTAGAGACTTTATTAAAACGTCACATGAGGAATGCATTGCGTGGCACCACCCACAGGCCGCAATGTCATGAGTTCCTCCTAACACGAATTTTTATACGTGTTTTAAATGAGTGTTACTTGCAGAATAGAATTTTAAATAAAATACACCACTGTTTAGTATTTACCTAATAAACTGCAGCGTATTAAATTACACATTTTAAAGCTGTTATCGCAGACAATAATTCTAATCGAAAGCGTCGGTCGTTTTTCTGCTTGTCGCATGTATAATTCCCTCCCGTAATTATAAGAAACAGATTTTTATATATATATATGTATATATATATATAAATCTTCACATATTGTACCAAAATATTATTTTCGATGTCCAGGTAAAAAAGACAGCTCCGTTTCATTAACAAGTGCGACTGAGTGTGTGTGTGAGTGTGTGTGTGAGTGTGTGAGTGAGTGAGTGTTTCAGTGTAACATTTAAGCTCACTCAGTAACAACTGTGTGCTTCCTATTTTTCGCGTTCCGGCTTTAGTCCTCGATTTGCTGACAGTCCCCAAAATGTCCACCCATCTTGTACTAAGTTTCTGCTTACAGATTCTACGATGGTACCTTAAAGTACACCACGATCCTTTCCCTTGACCCTTCTTCCCACGTATAATGAATAAAAATCCATCCGTTCTAAGCAATATAATTTTTAGTACCACTTTATGTTGTAATCGCAGTCTTGTACCGCGTAGCACGAGCTTTAATGCAGCTACACCATAAACGGTACTGATAAAAACTCCATTCTACAGAACAGGGTCAGTCTTCAGATCCTGACTGTTGCTCGCCTGGTCATGAAATTCTCTATGTTTAAGTAGCTCGAATCGTTATCATCGTTTCTACAAGAATCCTCCACTGAAGAGTATCCTAACTAACTAACTAACTAACTAACTAACTAACTAACTAACTAACTCCATGGAGCAGAGGCCTTCTTGAGAAGCTAACAGTTCCTCAGCTAGTCAAGAAATTACCCGCATTTTATGGAACCCGAAGGTTCATTACCGCATTCACAAGAGCCCGCCACCTGTCCCTATCCTGAGCCAGATCAATCCAGTTCATGTCCTCCCATCCCACTTCCCGAATATCCATCTTAATATTATCCTCCCATCTACGCCTGGGTCTCCCAAGTGGTCGCCTTCCCTCGGGTCTCCCCACCAAAATCCGGTATGCACCTCTCTCCTCCCCCATACGTGCCACATGCCCCGCCCATCTCAGTCTTCTCGATTTGATTACCCGAATAATATTTGGTGATGAGTACAAGTCATTAAGTTCCTCGTTATGTAGTCTTCTCCAATCCCCTGTCGCCTCGTCCCTCTTAGGCCCAAATATCCTCCTCAGCACCCTATTCTCGAACACCCTCAGTCTTTGTTCCTCCCTCAGTGTGAGAGACCAAGTTTCGCATCCATACAGAACAACAGGTAAAATTATAGTTCTGTACACCCTAATCTTTGTGTCTTTGGATAGCAACCTGGAAGACAAAAGATTCTGCACCGAATGATAGCAAGCATTCCCCGACTTCAATCTGCTCTTAATTTCTTCATGAATGGAGTTTCGATTCGTTAGGGTTGCTCCCAAATATTTGAATTCTTCCACCCCTTCAAAGGATTTATTATCTATATTTATGTTGTGATTGTGTCGTGCATTCTGATTTCGAGACATGGCCATGTACTTAGTTTTCTCAGCATTTACTTCTAGACCAATCTCCTTACTAGCAATAATTAAATCTTCTGCATTTTTCTTTATGCCATGTACGCTCCCGCCCAATATATTAACATCATCAGCATAAACCAGAAGCTGATGTGTACCATTCAATTTCAAGCCCTCCTGGTTTGCCTGAACCCTCCTAATGGCATATTCTAAAGCAAAGTTGAAAAGCAATGGCGACAGAGCATCTCCTTGTTTCAAGCCATTCTTAATAGGGAACGTGTCAGACAGATGTTTGCCTACCCGAACTCTGCTATACGTTTCACTTAGGCACATTTTTATTAACCTTACTAGTTTCATGGGGATACCGAACTCAATGAGAATATTATACAAGACCTCCCTCCTAACTGAATCATAGGCTTTCTTGAAGTCTATAAATAGCTGATGCACTGCCTCATTGTATTCCCATTTTTTCTCAAGTATTTGACGAATGCTGAATATATGATCAGTAGTTGACCTGTTACGTCGAAATCCACACTGATGATCCCCAATAATTTCCTCTGCATATGGAGTTAACCTTGACAAAAGGATGTTGGATAGAATTTTGCACGTAGTCGACAAAAGCGATATGCCTCGACAGTTACTGCAATCTGTCTTATCACCCTTCTTATAAATAGGCACAATGACTGACTCCTTCCATTCCTCAGGCAATTCCTCCTTATTCCAAAGTATCCTAAGCCAGTTTAGTTCAATACACAACCCCATTCCTTATATCTGTATGGCCAAAATTATTGTATCTTATTCATGTTCCAGAATAGAAATACGGAAGATTTTATTAATTTTAATGTGCTACATTCCCTCAGAAGTTACTGTGTGTGGGGGGGGGGGGCGGTCGTTTATCTTTAGATTTCTGGCGTGTGTGTACGAACATCAGAAGTTCAGTTTCAGGGAAATACTGACGAACAGATTTCAGAAGGCAGTAACAGATGATTATTTATGGAGACTGTCACTTCACTAAAGAGTTACCCCAAATGTAACACTTTTATCCCTTAGACATTAACTTGCCACAACAGAGTTATTCTTCATACACTGACAGAGGCTAAGTCTGATAAAAAAAATTCGTGCCACTTATGGAATACAAAAGGTCATTATTGCGTTCACAATGGCTGCTAAATGATTTTAATTTGCACCGTCTTGCCATATCTCTCCATGCTTATTCCTAATATTATCACCCAATATACGCCACGGTCTTGCAGCTTCTCTCTGCAATACCAACATTTGGACCAATAATTTATATTCATTCCTTAACTCACCCACTACAAGCCAAATCCATGCCCAATTCATGTCCTTGATTTTTTCCTACCTTTCCTATAATTTACATACAAATATTCTTTCAGTGCTTTCTTCTGAGACTGCTTAAATCTGGCCTGTGATTGTCTCGGACAGTAAGCGACTAGCACCCACAAACAGGAACAATTGTAATTATTTTATAGCAAGATACAATTACGAGAATCTTATGTTATTCATTTCCGTGCATATGATCAATATAACAAAACAGAGTCAAATTATGCACGATATTATTGTTTATTTATTTATCTTTTTTGTTAATCTTCTCCCCGACATGTTTCGGCAAGTAACTATGCCATTATCAAGGGGGCTATATCAAATTACATAAGATTTTACATAATATTTTAACATTTTAAAAGTTTTAGCATTTTATATTCACGTTTCATGCACATCTTATGTAATTTGATATAGCCCCCTTGGTAATGGCATAGTTACTTGCCGAAACACATCGGGCAGAAGATGAACAAAAAATATAAAAAGAAACAATAATATTGTGCATAAGCTGGCTCTGCTTTGTTATAAATTAAGAGAATATCGCAGGTTTAATTTGGAACGCGATGTTTTTCGAATCCTGAGCTCAGGAATCAAATAGGAAAACCTTCGTTTCTAAAAGTACGAAGACATTTGAGGAGACTGTAAACACACCAGTATAAGAACGGAAAATAAAACTCGGTCTAAGCATGGGAGGTTGATGATGATGACAGATACAGTATAATCATAGAACGACCGTATCACGTTATGACAAAAAATTTGTTTGTAAAATCAGAATACCTGCTGCCTTAACACTTCATTTGTAAGGAGATGTAAACCTTCTGAATAGCTGCATTAAGACACGGCCTTTCTTCATGTATATACAGCTATTATTTTATCTGGCACATATGGTTTGCTATTTACCGCCGTCCTAACTTGTGTGTAGGCGGGCCACTCAGCGGATATGGTTTATACGATACGCGAGTCGAAAGGAAGTGACAAAGATACTGTTCAGATGAAATACAATTTTTGCACCGTAATACATCTTGGTGAATTCGAGGGATGTTGCCACAATATACAAAATTTTCAAGAGTGCCATTCTTCAACAGTGAGTTTCATTCACCTAGCGCTCCGCGGGGACTTTAGTTATCTGACTGCTTTCAGTACAGTTCAAAATCATTTTAACATCAGCAGAATAAACAGGGGCGAAACACTTTCCCAGATAAGTAAATAAAAATGTATGCACTTACCGAGCATTTACAGATGTGGGGTTCCCAACTTCGTCTACGGCAGGTTTCCTGGAAGAACAAGAAGAGGAACACCATTTAACACCATTATCACCAGTATTGCCACCTTTACAACACGCATACTCTCTTGCTCCTTGTGGGCCCCTCATCTTTATAATAAAACCTGCTAACAACAACCAAAGTCTGGTCCTTACCACATCACCATAACAAATGACATCTTCTCGACCAATCACTGTTTTTCTCGAGACAAGCCCGTCATCTTCCTGCAGCAGTAAAGAAGTTTAATAACAATGCTACAAGCCAGATAAACAACAAGTGAAATAAAGGTTTTGAAACACGCTTGTTTGTGTTCTAAAAAGCACAGTGTCACTTCAGTGTACTTTCTACACTTCTCTTTTAACAGAAAGAAGAATGAAAGAAGGAAGAAATGAATGAGTGAAATGGTTAAATGAATAGAATATTTGCCCGTCAAGACAGGAATGGGGACAACAGGAAGAGAAGGAGAGGATAAAAGATTTTTAAGATGAGGTTGTGTGAGAGAGGAGAGGTAAGGTGAGTGACCCTTATATTAAAACCATTTAAAATAGTCCATGCCAGCGATTAACATTGCATGGGTCATTTAAGAAATTCTCTTCAGTGTAAGAAGAATGGCGGTGCGGTGGAGGGAGGTACAGGAAGCGCACAGTACAGTGTCAACTCTGTTACAGTACACTCAACTAAACCAGAATGTCAGAAGAGCACGTAACAGCAATGTACGATATATTTTATAATGGAATGCTCAAGTCTCGCCCTGTTGGTCGTGCAGTAAATTTCGATATTTGGTATGTTAAATTACAGGTTTCGGATATCTAGTGGCGAAATTTTGCTCTCTGTGCTTTCTTTTAATACAAAACCAATATATTATAATATATAGCGTCGAATTTTGGGATGACTGGTGAAGCGTGAATTGTAAAGGATGTGGTAGAAATCGTTGTGGCCGAATCGCGATAATACACTGATATCTGTCTCAAGCTACTGTGAAAAACAACGAAAAATTAGCTGGTGTTTTACCGATATTGGAATATAGCACATTCCGAACGTCCGTTTTACAACAACTTGATAATTTTGTTTTCAAGTCTTCTGCATTATTATTTCTTTAAATGCGTTCTTTAACGACATTGCCGATTGTTAAGATCATGTAGCATCAATGATTAATGGATGAATGATCATGGGGCACCGCTTGAATGACACTGACAGGAGAAAACCGAAGTACGTGTGGACAAACCTGTCTCGGTACCACTTTGTTCACAACAAGATCTCATGAGGACTGGCCTGGGATTAAACCCGGACCTCCACTGTGAGAGGCCGGCAACTAACAGCCTGGGCCAGATAGAAGAGAGCCTTCCCAGTGTTGGAACACAGCGACGTTAATCCACAGTTTTCAGTACTGCTCCAGGGTGTTTGGATGGTTAGGAAATTTCCGGAGAGAAAATAAATTCACCTTGCTTCACTTAATGCCATAATCTCTGTGCTGCGATTGATGTCATGGACGAAAATATGTGCAGGAATTCCTCTCTAATAAATAGGGATGGATTAGGAAGTTTGCAAAACACCCTAATTTGTTGCGAAAAGTCACAAATGTGTGTTATTTAATGACAATGGCAATTACAAAGATTATATAGAGGAACAATGTCAATTACTAAGGTTACATAGATGAATGAAAGGGTATGGAATATTTGGTGGAATAATGTTGACAGTGCAAAACCGAAGTACTTGGAGAAAAATCTGTCACGATACCACGTTGTCCACCACAAATCCCACATATAGTGGCGTGGAATCGAACTCGAACCTCCACAGTCAAGAGACCAGCGACTAACCGCCTGAGTCAGAGCACAGCAGGAAAATAATGTCTGATCATATGCAAGCGGGAAACAAAGTGGGGATTTAAGTACTCTGGGATGTTGAGCTATGGTGGGCAAATTGTTACCGACGTTTCGGAACATCATTTCACCTTCATCTTCAGGGTCAATTATTCCAAGAAAAATGAATCTTCAGCTAAACCGCTGTGAGGACCTCCAGGGACATGATTCGTAAATCCTCTCGAAGGTTCGAACACCAATCTCAAGCGATTTATACGGCACATTTGCTTGGCAAGCTGACGGTCGCGATGGCAAGCTACACGTTTGCATGCGATCGAAATGACGGCCACTATTTTTGCTGAGGTTTGGAATTATTTCTGTGTAACTGGGGTGACTTAACATCACACAGTTCTGCAAGAAATATGTGTAGGTCTAATACGAAATAGATTATAAAGATAAAATTAGGCGCTAAAGCGTTCGTTAACAGTGCATACAAAGACAGCAAATTAAAGTAAAAATTGATTTGTTACTGTTCCTACTTCGTATTTGGGGATTCTCAGTTTGATTCTTGGAAAGGAAATTTATAGTAATTTACATCAGGTCCTTCAGAAGGCATTCTCCTCAGTTATCCTTTTAAAGTCATGATGCTGTTCCACTCTATATGACCTTTGCTGCTGGAACAAGATTTTAATAAGGATACCAGGCAGCATATCATAAAATCGAGTCTAAGACGTATCACCTTACAGCCTATAATATGGGTTGTTACTGTGGACAGAATGTAAAGGACAGAGCTAATACCTCCATGACCATACGTCATTCGGTGTTTCTTAGTCATGTTTGCCTCTTCATGCGTCCATTTCACCAATTAATAAAAGAGCGCGTAATGGACAGACGAAATCTGTTGGGCCACACATGTCATCTTCTGAACCGATTATTAGAATCCATAAAGTGTTTTGTTTCTCTATGACAAAAGCTGTCAGCCGCATTTCATTCAGTCTCGTACCAATGGTATGAAGTACAAATCACGCAGGATGGTAGAACTGCTATTTTATGAACTAGTTAATGTCCACTAAAATTTCAACGAAAATGGAAGTTTTTCCCTGATTTCCGCTTCCTCTGTGAAAGCAAATAAATAAAACAACAAGCAAATGTAATAACTGTTTCTTGTATAGCTATAGGGCCTCCTGTCTTGTGGTATCTGACGACAAACTTCAACCCTTTGACGATTAACGCCATCTGTCAGACACTCGAAGCAAAGAGGCTTACGTCGCCTTTAGTGTACCAGAAAAAACACCCTATATGAAATTAGAGGCCTACACAAGATTTTTCAATATGCTAAATATTACCCGAAATAATAAACTCAAATATCACTGATATATGCAAGACTGGAAATCAAATGTGTGTTACAAGTGCAGTAATTGGAGTCAAATTTTATCTTCTTTGCTGGCAGTAAGACCAAGAACGCAAGTAATACTGATAGCTGTAAACGCGTTAAATGCTACTCTTGCATTAATATTAAACCTGCTGCCATCGAAGTAGCTGTACAAAGTGTGAAGATGCTTTTTCTACTCAGTGACCAGCAAACAGCGCACCAAAACAAAGACACCTTCACGTTTCTTACAACACTTACGTATTCCTCTGGACCCTGATGTCGTCGTACGTCCCTTCCATCTACGCTATTTCTTCTCCCTACTAGGCCTTCTATCTTTATTAACCTCCTCTTCAACCCTTAGTTTATTCTCTTCCACCCTCAAAGCGGCAGTAAAACTGGTGTAGTTCCTATATCCTCGTGCTCTTGAATTGTAACAAACGACATAAAAGACATATTATGTAGGGAAAAGCGGCAAAATTCGCTTTAAATTGACACTGACAACGCTCAATGGGTCACACGTTTCTGCATTATGACGCTCTGGTATGTGTCTCCTAAAATTAATTAATGACATAGTTAGTCCTTTGATTCATTACACAATAATTATGCCTGTAATGTGAAGGGAAGTAAACAAAGTAAATACAGTAAAAGTAAAGTAAGGCAACGTAAAATTGTCCCTATATATGTCCTGAATACAGTGGCACATCCTGGTCGGGATGTTAAGTCTAGAGAAAAGGTACACATAACCTTCCACTTAGCCGCTAGAGCTAACCTTCGGATACTCAGTACTGGTGTGATGCCCTTTGACAGTTTCATCTATAGCTACCTATTTCACGTCAACACCGTCTACTGATCTACTGCTATATACGCATTATGGTCCTGGGGGTGTCTTTCAGCACCACGATTTTCCAGAAAATACAAGATAGGCCTATGTCACTGCGAGACAAAGAAGTCGCTGCAATACTGACTGAAACACCGTTGAAGTCGCTGCAATACTGACTGAAACACCGTTATTTCGCACTATGTTTGTTGATGCAACCTCCAGGTCTTGCTCGTGACTGCTAACATTAATGCATATTTCTGCCTATAAACAAGTGCACGTAATTCTGTCATAAACTCTGTCACAATTCTATCATAAATGTACGTAGGTCTTCATGCAAAATACACGCTATTCTTGTCAGATTGTAATAGAACCTGAATTTTCTCGATAGAGTTTCGCAAACCACTAAAATATCAAATGTCATGAAACTTTGTCATGTGGTAGCTGAATTGCTCCGTGCAGACGGACGGACGGACGGACGGACAGACAGACAGACATGACTAAGCTAATAGTCGCTTTTCGCAACTTTGAGAAAACGCCTAGAAAGTTGTACTGGACCGAAATATACAGTCGAATATATAACCGACGTAAAAACCTTTGATCTGATTTTACCTAATAAATCAGTGTAATTCAATATGTAAGTTTTTGTTGTGAGATGTTACAGTACACTGCTACAAGCAAGACGCTTGTTTCATCATTAAGACACTGACTCGAAATCCTGAAGTAAATCACGAAAACTATGAAACATTGTAACTTTGCTGATAGGTCGAACACCGGTCACGTGAAAAAAAAGTGATGTCTTCACATGAACACTGCAGTCTGGTCTTTGTTACAAATCAAAATAAAGATTAAGGAATTGTGTCTAATATTTTACGGAAGAAATAATCCACCGGACCTCGATGAAAACCGATGTGTGTGGAAGTACATATCAATTACTGAAATAGTATCTCAAACTATATACCTCACATAGTTTCATTCTTAAATTGTTTGGAGAAACCAGATGGTCAGCACATGAACTAGTTTCTGAAACATCCTATGCTCCATTACGTTACCCGGCTGGCTGACAGACAGTGTGACCTTCAGTACCACGGAAAGCCGAAATACCAGAGTTTGAATTTTAAATGTGGTCCGTACTTGTCCTAGAATTGCACTTGAGCCCCACGTAGTGGACTGACTGCCTGCAGAAACTTTAGGGAGAAAAGGAGACAAGTCAGTTTTTCTCTAATACTTTACAGCCGCTTGAAACACAAAATACAGAAGTGTGTTTTACGAATAAGCACGCTGAAAGACGACAAAGAGACTTCCTCATTAGAATGTTGTGTTATCATCTCCTGTATGAGAACCTTAACGTTAAAATAAAATTATTGCCCCCTGTTTATATAGTTGTAAAATTTGGTGCCTTGCATAAGGGAAGAATAAATAGATTGAAGAGTTTTGGAAAAGAACATTTGGCCGTAATAGAAAGAAAATAGCATAAGTAAACAGAAAATATTATAACAAGGCGTTTCATTACGTGGAGAGCTACATCAAATGTTTTTCAGAGTCTTGTCGGATTGGTGAGGATGGGACAGTCGGGGTACTCAGCACGCAACACGCAACACAGAGATTACAATGCATACAAAACCCTAGTTTCAGAAATTTAAAAAAGGGACCGCAAAGGCGAGCCACCTACAGGTCGGAGGACAATATGAAACCTGGTTCCACAAAATTTGGGGAGTTTTTGCATAGCCGAACGACTATCATTTCGCCCCTCCCCCCCCCCCCTTTCAAAAAAAAAAAACTCTGCTCCATTACATTTGGAAGCCTATTTTCTCTGTCAATGCCATCTGTTAATTATTTGAAAAAAAGTTATGTAACTGAAATATTATGCAGTTTACAACGACAAGCATTACATTCTGTTCTGTTCGAAAGTACGAGTCTGCCCGCGTACTTTACTGAATACCGCAGTAAAGCCACGTGAACGTTCCGGGCGAAGAAATTAAGAGAAGACATGGCGTTCTTGACGTTTCCTTTGTTGACTATTATTGCGAGATTTATCTTAGAGCCATATTACGTAAAAATATGTGTTTCTTTTAAACACTAATCATATATGAGGGATTGTTTAAGGGGCTCCAAAATTTGCTAGCGGCCTTACAATCTTCTCTCTGTATTCATAACTTAAAAACATTTGATCCTAGACTTAACAACGCGAACTAATTAAATTCAATTCAAACTATTAAACTCTTGCTCTCGAAAGGCAATGATATGGTCACATTCCGTTTCCCTTTTATTTATTTCTAGTTCTTAAACAGAAGGCACCCCGCTGCGTTTCATGAACTCAGTATACGTGTGTTATATAATGTTTTATATTTTAAAATATAAAATAAGTTAGGTAAGGTGAATATCTCTACCAGACTGCACGGCACCAAACCGATGAAAGCAGTATTATTAATAGCTATTCTACAACACTCCACCACCTCTTTCACTCGGCCTTATATACTAGAGAGGTGTATGATTACTATTCAACTACTGTCACTCCTTTCCATAGACAGGTATGTCGCTTACACTTGTTACACTGTCACGCTAAAAGCAAGATATATTATGTATAATGCCTTACAAAAATTCAGAATTCATGTAGACCCAACGCTCTGTAGTACGTAACACCACACACTTTCAAATAATTTTTATTTTTACAGAAAGTTACTTGTACCGGCAACAGATGACATGGTACTAATACACGAAGATGACCGTCACCGAACTCCGCAAAAACAAATTTCAGAAGGTGTTATAACCAATATTAAACACTGATAACACAGTTATGGGAACGTAAGAACAGTATTTCTCACATAAACAGTAAATTATAAAGAGCTATGCATTAATAAGTTTAACAGTTTAAAGACGATTGACCAGCACACGTACCACCACACTTAATAACAAAATTCCGGCATCTGGCACGCGCTCACACACGCGCACGCACGCACACGCACGCACGCACACACACATAGTGTATTAACCTTTCAAAGCCTAGCGGTAACTTTACATATGACCAGGTTTAACATTCAAAAATTCTACGTGGTGCCCAGATTGCGTTTATGTGTTTTATACGGATCTCAGAACAAACAGCAACTTTTGCCTTATAAAACATTAAGAGACTGGTTTTTATAACTGAAGTGGAGAGTGTTTACAGCGCGGTTCGCACTGAGTCCTTATATAAAACAGATAAGCTTCGTCTTTAAAGGGTTACTATATTCCGTATGATTCTTAAAATAAACAGCCATTATTTTCCTCTCCTCATTGAGTACAGACTGAATATTTATGTAAAATGCGGATTAATTTCAGTACTTAAGGGTTAACTGAACTCAAAAGCTCACGCAATAAAATAAAGAAAATGCAGAGTGTTGATAAGACATTATATTTATGCAACAAGTACCAAGAAATGCTAAGTCTAATGCTGTATATGGAACTTAAAATCCAAGTGGCACATCAAACATTCCAACTCCAGGTCCTAACCTTATTAACACATCTGCATGCCGCAGTGCGACTGCACCCCCGAAGAATATGTTATGTGAACTGTAGGTGGCGATGTCCATTTCCCAGAACAGAAACAGAGGAAAACGTTTGCCAGACTATCATATATTAAGCAGAGATATAATTTCGTCCTATATACGGCGTTTTGAAACATGGAAACGAAGAAACTCTCTTGAAACTTAGAAAATAGCCAAGATTTTCACAAAACTGAATTTAACATTCCTCCACTAAAGTTTAATGACTAAGAAATTATGCGAAGAATTATAAAAAGCACATAAATCAGCAAAATAATACAAGAGCGTGGCCTTATATGTAAATATTTCCTTGTGCTTTTTAAAACACCATTTCAACTTTTTAAAGGACTGCCTAAGCCACTTTCCCTGCACCGAATTCCCCTTGTCGATATAGTATGTAACATAACGGTGCTCCCGGTTTAATGTTTCCATGTCCGTGCACTATATTACACAAAAAAACTTTAAACACCAACGAATGCACAAAGAGTTTTTTTCGTCAATTATAACACACTCCTACATATTTCGACCCTGCTGGGTCATCTTCAGGGAGAAACCTTCCGTTGTCGTTACACTAGGTTGCACTACACAGTTAAGCGAGAATGTGCTGTTGACTGGGCACTGCGCCGTTTATGGAGGCGTGAACTCTTTGTAGTCTCGGTTTAACTGTATAGTGCAACCTAGTGTAACGACAATGGAAGGTTTCTCCCTGAAGATGACCCAGCAGCGTCGAAGCATGTAGGAGTGTGTTATAATTGACGAAAAAAAACTCTTTGTACATTCATTGGTGTTTAAAGTTTTCTTGGTGCTCCTGGTGGTTTATTATTCGTAGGAAATCAAAGAAGAAATAACCAAATACTTATAAAGATCTCAATGCACACACGACTTTTTATTAAGTTCAGAATTCTAAAATATTGGCCAACAATAACAACAAACGGAAATCGATCAAAATAAAATTAAAACGCCACTGTACACTTGCCTTTATTTTGGCACACTTGTTTCTAACTCATTTTCCCCTACATGTTCCTATCTTCTTCTTATTCTTCTTAATCACTTAAGATCGAAATATGTGAGAGAAAATATTAAATATTCAAAATACGTATCATAATGATATAAAACTTATTTCAGTCGCAACTAATGTTCGGTTTGAAAATTACGTCCCTCGAAGAACATCAGCTGTTTAACAATGACTGACTTCCTCAACTTACCACTTGATGTCGTTGCTGTCTGAACTTAGGAGTACTGGTATTGTCGCACTATCCTCTTTGTACTTCTTCAGATCCATCACAGACGACGCAGAAAGAACAACACACCTGTGTATGCGCACTATCAAACGACAACGAACACCGAAGCAAAAACAACATTGTCCGTCCACAGCACGCACTCAGTGAATAAGAAATGTCGAAACCTAACCTTACAGATATCTTCCCCGTATTACAACACTGTTAAAAGTCTTGTTTCCGAACAATTTTTAGGAACTGTTTCATTTTCCTGAAAGCACGAAACGTTTCTGTAACGTATTATTTTTGTTCTGAATGAAGTAAAAAAAAAAGAGAGAATGAATTGCGTAACGCGCCTGCTACAAGTACGGAGTTTCGTTACCGCGTCTGCGCACGCCGTCTGCCTGATTAGTCTAGGTTTCTGGCCTGATGTCGGGAGGCCAGAAGATCGTCAAAGATTCTTTCTGAAACCCCTTCCCTTCCCCTCACTCCGATCTCCCCCTCTACTTTAAACACACACACACACAGTCTCTCTCTCTGCACCATCAACTATTCTGCCCCTCCTCCATTCCTATCCACCTTACATTCTCTTTAGGTATATCTATGCGTTCTTTACCTTCCTTTTTTCTCTTCATCTTCCATTTTTTCCTTACTACGCTGTCCCTGAACAATTCTCCCATCCAGATACATACTCTATGCAGACTCTTGAAAGGATCCCTCCACGCACTCACAAACACACATCGTGGACTTAGTAAAAAACGAACAGAAAGGGACCTAGGGAATAAAAACTACGCTCTAGACTAGTAAAAAAAAAAAAGACAACTGTCTGTATGAATATTAATAAATTTGTCTTCATGGTGTGGTTTTGCAATGTAGTGATGTGATGCTGGAACATTTCGGTGTGTAGGAAGCAACGGGACATGAAATATACCGGTGGGTTAGAAAATTGTTGAAATGTTTTATTTAAAAGATTAAAAAACAAGATACACCCAACTGTGCAATGTAAAGAGTTTATGGGCTCATAGTAGACAGAAAGGGATTTTATGTGAGTAAGTAGCTACAGAGTGTAGGACACTTCGTGGAAGAACTGTATTTAGAGCATCCATGGTTTATGCAATCCGGTAAACTTGGTTTTCGTAGTTGTGTCAATAAAGGGGCTGAAGATGTCATTAAGTAATAAACTGCAGCACGAGGAGAAGCACAAGGAAAATCCGTGAAAGTGTTCTCAAAATAACCATCCTCTGAGAGAGGACTGATAATTCTCTTAGTAGCTCTACATCTAAGAAGGTAAGCTAAAGGTGAAGTCCAGGTCTGTGCCGTATCTCTGGTGTTAAGCGGTGTTGGCTGGCAGCTGGTTACCGAAGCCTGTGGGCAACTATCAGTCCCATCTTCAGGGGCTAAACAGTCCAAGAATATTGCCCGGTACCTGAAGAGCGAACGCACCAGCTACACCTAAAGTCGTTCCTGTGCAGACCACGAAGGCATATGGGAGGTGGAGGTGTAGCTCCAGTCATTCTTGAGCTTAGTACTGGATGAGGCAGATTGATAGCTTCACGTCCTGGCCGATTTGCCGCTGAGGAAACAGACCCCAGCACACACTGAACTGGGAACTGACTGATCCGCAGAATCCGATCAGGACGCTTCGGAAAATAGATAAATATCGCTCCTTCAAGGAATAAACCAAGACTCCTCGGACATCCTTATGCCAGCTGTGCTGCCTCGGCTCCAAAGTAAATGGCTGTAGCGTATTGAAATCGATCATGGAAAATGATTTTAAAATTCTCAGCTGGATGTAACGGAACAGTTGTGAATACGACAGCCATATCTCCAGTTCCGCAAGAGGTCAGTTGCGCAACTATCAGCTTCTATCGAACGACTCATATAACCTTAGGTTATTTAGCAAAGCCAACATGAGTGCCTATACTTTATGACATAGTCATTGGTACTGCTAATAATGGTGAGATGAACGGAATGCACAGGTGGCTTAGAAGGCAGTGACGGGGGAACATAGAACCGCCATCACAAATTGTAAGCCACCTAGGTGAGTCTCGAAACTGAATTCCCTGAGTGTGGGAGAAAAGGGAGGGAAATTTTCGAAGCGCAACAACTAACATCTCAGCCATTAACCATAATAAATCCGAATATCTTTAATACCTAATTAAATTTGTAAGAGAAAAGTGGTGACGTTCTGTCTACGTAATGTTCTTATTCGATTTGATTCGATTCTGTGTTATCCTATCCTTCATTTAGTTGCGTGTTCCATTATAGCAGCCTCCCGCTTCAACACCAGCTAAATTCTGCTACAGGTTGTGTTTTTTAATCGTCTATTTTCTGTCTTGTAAGGAGGCGAAATGGTTTACCGAAATTTCTTAAAATAAACCAACTACCAAACACAAAATTATCTTACTTGTGTATTGTATAAAACATCAGTACATCTTCTATATGTTTCACTCTTCGAATCGTCATCCTCACGGGGCGAACAGTTTTATTAACATGTACGTGTGCTGTGTGATTACACTGGTTCAAATATCTGGTAAAGCGTACACTTAAAATTAAAAGTGTATGACTCTTAAAGTGGAAATTTTAAATGTTTTGGCACTACATCGACAAATCAAAGTTCACACAAAAGAAAAGACTAATCCTTTAAGCAGTAAAACTAACGTGGAATGTATTTAAAAATTCAGCTCCTACTGCGCAGTAAGCACACTCCATCTTGGTTATAAAAACCAATTAGGTTGGCAGACAGTATAATTTTTTAAATGTTAAAACTGGTGGTACATAAAGTAACCATTGTGCCTTAAAGGATTAAATTCGGAGAATGGTTGCTATTCTTTGGTCCTAAACCTTTGTATTCCCGACTGCTATCCAAGAATAAAGAGATTAAAATTCACTGAACTATAACTTTCTCTATTTTACACGACGGTGAAGCTTGGTCTCTTACGCAAAGGGCAGAAACCAGGCTCAGGTTGTTCGAGAAGGGGACGCTGAGAAAGATACATGGGCCTACGGGTAAAAGTAACTGGAGACTGGGGAAAATTTCCTCAAAAGGAGCTTCATTATTTGTACTAATCTTCAAGTATTACTAAGACTATAAAGACAAGGAGAATGAGGTGGGCGGAGCACGTGGCACATGTAGGATTCAGAAAAAAATTCACAAAGGTCTTTGTGAGGGAAACTGAAGGAAATGAACCACTTCTAAGACCTACGCTTAGATCGTAGAGTAACGTTAAAAAGAATCTTACAGAGGCATGGACTGGATCCACTTAGCTCAGACGGGGACAGACGGCGGACTACTGTGAACATGGTAATGAACACCTGTGTTCCATAAAACGCCGGAATTTTTTTCAATAGCTGAGCAACTCGCAACTTCTCGCGATCTCTGCTCGATAAAGTGACACAGCCCTAGATGATCAGAGTGTAACTACCAATCAGGTACAGATTTTTAAATTCTATGTGTATTGTGTATAAAACTTGTATGTAATCATGTAGCATGTATGACGATAACGACTTGATGGTTGAAGCAGGGGCGGGGGATGGGATGATATTTTTACGGAAGTCACATAATCTGTATTACAGTTACATTTGATGCTTCATTTACTTCACTAATCGCGTACAACGTAACGTTATGCGTAAGATATGTAATACACTGAAAGTCAGTTTGACCGATTCCAAAGGACAGACGGGTTTGAAATTTCAACAGTCTTCACAGCCCGAATACTGGAATACCGGGTTCGAGCCCGTTTCTTTCAGTAGACGTACGTCTGAGTTACTGTGTTATCCTGTAGCAGCACAGGCCTCGCAAAGTTACCATTCCGCCTTCAGCATGTCTCACCATATGTCCTACAGACTCACTTTTCCTGAACTAATTCCATATCGCGAAAGACGAAATGACCTAATCCATGCAACACAAGTTGCTGACCACAACCAATATAGACTGCACTTGTGTATGGGATATGTGCCGCACTTCTAGATTAACATCTTCTTTAACTAGTGGAATACTCGCAGAATACCAAACGGCAGATTTTCGCAAATCTCCTGTTTACCTACTTTTTCCACAATCTTATCACTGTTCCGTTAGTATACATTACACCACTTGCGGTTAAAAGGCAAAGGCGAATTCGTCCCAGTGCACGCAGTGAAGGTATATAGGGGGATTAGAGGTATAGATCCACCCATTCTTAATCTGGGCACTAGATGGAGATGAGTGGTAAGCTTGACGCCTCCGCCGCTTTTCTCCGGGAAAAGTATCCCCCGGATATTAAATATCGAATAGACGGCTATGTGCGTTCAAGAGCCGATACGGAGATTCTGAAGAAGAGGAATATCTCTCACGTCTGCCGGGAATCTAACCACGATTCATGGGTCATCTAGGCCGTAGTCTTCTACAAGTTCACTGTGTCGGCTTATTTGAATATGTATGCTGTAAACTTCAAAAGTCTTGAAAGGCAGCTCGAAAAACTAAGCAGCAGCACCAGAAGAAGAAGAAGAAGAAGAAGAAGAAGAAGAAGAAGAAGAAGAAGAAGAAGAAGAAGGGGCAGCTGCGGCGGCGACGACGACGACGACAAAACTAGCAGGCATATGGTACTTCTTTTCGACAAAGAAACAGTGTCATTTTCATTATTTTTTATGTTAATTGTTCTTTTGTCCCGTAAAAACACAAAGTTTTAAAGTACTGAAAACTGCCTCCTTCAAAATAGTCTGAAGAGGGCTTGATGCAATAAGGGAAATTTTTATATGACAAAACTAACAGGGAAATTTTCCGGCAATGGTCGACAAAATTAGTGAAATTTACAGAGAATTCCACTGCCGGTTCAGGTTACTGTCTGCTAGTGCCATCTTAATAGCTAATGTTTAAAAGAACTCGGTTCACAAAATAACAATCGATAAAAGTAATTATAATAATGATCATTATTTAAAATTTAATACCACTCGAGTTTATTAATAAACTTTAAATACTCCTCTTTCTACAGTAGTAACAGTCACGTCTGCGCCACACATATTGCTCGAATTTCATACCACATCTTGAATTAACGTGTAACGCAACCATCAATATACATAATTAAATTTTCAGACGTTTCGAACACTCGGCCCCCATTTTCGAAGCGCCTGTCGTATATTATGACGACTCCACGTCACATGAAGAGCACGTCGGATATAACAACCACTGTAAATATTAGCGACATTCTGTCCTATTTGCATTCACGCCTTCTAATCGACCCTGCAGATAGATAGAGGCAATATGTTCTTCTGAAACGTCGATAACCATCTAGCAGCTTCTCACTCCGTTATAACCCATAAGGCCTCTTCTTGCAACCACTGTCGTGAAAAAAATCAAATTTAATTTTGACGTTCTGTATACATTAATGTTCCATGTCACATTTCCAAAAATACAACGCAACACACACCAAGACAAACAGTCTACTTGCACGAGTGGCGAAGCAGGTGGGGTGAGGGAGGGGTCTTATTATGATCGACAAACCTGCTACTACCTGCTGACCTCGCTTCTTCTATACGAAGGTAGATGGCACTTACTTCACAACTGAGCAGAGTCATTAGGAGGAAGAAGGCAGTAAGTACCCTTCATTGCAAAGTGACGTGTTCCATTTGACACAGTCCGGTCCATTCAAATCGATTTCACAAGACAGTCCATTCAGATTCACTTCATTACATTGCAGAAATTTCCCCGGTGTTATAGCAGAAAATTTCAAACCGTTTGGAGTGTTAAAATTTTATACATTCAATTCGTTCAGTGTTTTGTTACACAAAAGTTAGTATAATGGGTCCCAAAAATTAATTTCTAACATGCCTATGTTTCCCAGCACACGAATGTCTTTCCTGAAATGTGATCACAAAGTATTACTGAAAGTTTTCCACAGAAAACACATTTTAGAATCATACTGTACACCAAATTACATACAGATCTATTTGTGAAAATCCTATGTATGTATGTATGTATGTATGTATGTATGTATGTATGTATGTATGTATGTATGTATGTATGTATGTATGTATGTATGTATGTATGTATGTATGTATGTATGTATGTATGTATGTATGTATGTATGTATGTATGTATGTA
>BLKM01008651.1:1484973-1721415 GCA_013340265.1 Coptotermes formosanus | reverse complement strand
ACACAGCATACACAGTCAACAGCACATTCTCACTCAAATATAAAGTGCAACCTTGGTGTAATGATAACAAAAAAGTTCTCCGTGAAGATGACCCAGCAGGGTCGAAACATGTAGGAGTGTGTTACAATTGATGATAAAACTCCCTTTGTGCATTTGTTGGTGGTTAGTGTTTTTGCATAATATAGTGCACGGACATGGAACACATTAAATTCGTATTGTAAGGGGGATGGAGACAAGGCACATCACACAAAGCGCTACTTCAAAGGCACGTATGGGAAAATGGGGCCTTTGCCCTGGGGAAAGAATTTAACGTACCGATATCTCACGCATGTGCACGTAATTCGGAAAGCCAAACCAAAACCCGTGGGAACAAACGCTTCAAACGTACCTTTCTTAAAATAAGATTTTCGGTAATTGTTTTCTATCTTCCCACAAATTATCCCCATACATAAATACTGGATACACTACAGTTATACTTGACCACAGTCCCAATACTTTAAAGTCGAAAACAATAAATACACGGACATTTTCCTAAAAGTGTAGCATCTATTCTTGTATAAGTTACTGCACCGAACGTTTGTGTACCATAAATTAAACGATTCAGAAATTTTGAATTCTCTTTATCGTTGACAGTTTCTTCTTCTTATTCTGTCGCCCCTTTGTACACACTTTTACTTTCAGTACACTTTATAGCCCTCAGGTCAAAAGTAAACAAACCCACAAGTAGACCAAATACAGAAAACCGGAGGGGGGAGGGGGGGGCTGTACATGAATGAGGATAGATGAGAACGAAAATGTCAAAAATGAAAGGAAGGGGAGAGGAAATTCGGATTAGTTGTACAAACAGAGGATGGAGTCTCTTAGCGTTTAGTAATGCTCACTTCAAGTTGGGAAGGAGAGACTTGAAAGGAGCGATTTAAAAGCGAAAATTACATACTCGTATAATGAAAGTATCCAACATTTTGTCATGAATACTGCTCTTAAGCACACTGGCAGCCTCGCGCATTTTCATGAAACATGATGTTGCCAAATCTTACAACAAACTTTCAAGTCATGTTAGTGCACATCACACAGATATAACGGAAATTTTACATGGAGGTCTACGAAGCCTACAGGCATTTCTGGGCACATCTCCAACGTATATAAGCTGATACATCATACCAAGCAAAAATCAAAAACCTTGATTGGCTGTACACTGCATAAAAAATAAGGATTATGACTTTTATTTACCTGTGCCTTGAAAATTCGGTTTTTAATCTTTGCTCTTTATTGTTATTAATAACATTGCGTTTTCTGCGTGCTATAGCAAAGGAACTTCAAGTTAGCTTTGTCGGTTATAAATCCGTTGTAAATTAAGAAGCGTATTGTATATTGCATAAAATGTGGAAAGACACTTGAAGTACTTGCATTTATGGTAGTAGTGCTTCATGTCATAAAAAGTTAGCATTCGCGATTTTACATCTGAAACAGTAAGTGCGCAAGTGCCGTAATTCTTACTTTAAATATACACTATCCGTCTTTCACAGCACATTTTTATTGAATTATTCACTAAACATCACCAAGAAAAGCACCGATTTCAACCTATGCGACCCAAAGTCCTTAGAAGGCCACCTTCACTCCGACATGTTTCGGTGACATATGTACCACCATCATCAGGAAAAGAGGGTTCACACTGAAAGCTGGGACGCCACTGATGAGGTAGAGTCCTTGATATGCACACATCGTCAGAGCCACCGCACAGGAATTGACATCCATATGACATGGCCGGCGGTCTATATGTACTGTGGAAGTCTGAAAGGACTTTGGGTCACACAGATTAAATTAGTGCGTTATTGTTAGTACTTTTTAGTGAATAATAATTCGTCTTGTTTCGATATGGCGGTATTTCAGTCTGTAGGTTTGATTTAACAGCAAGCAGAAACTCAAGACATTTAATTCCTTTTAGAAACATTAACCTTTTAAAGTCTAGCGGTAACTTTACATACGACCAGGTTTAACATTAAAAAATTCTCCGTGGTGCTCACATTGCGTTTATGCGTTTTGTACGGATCTCAGAACAAAGAGCAACTTTGCCTTATACAACATTAACAGATTGTTTTTTATAACCGAAGTGTAGCGTTTACTGCGCAATACGCACTGAGTCCTTAAATAAAACATACGTTACGCCTTTAAAGGGTTAAGCTATCTCTAATAAAGGACAAAGACTGCAGTACCATTCATAAAGAACCTACATGGAGCAGGGTCCTCCGCAAGAATCTAATAGTTCCTTATATAATCCAGAAAGTCCTCGCCTGTTATGGTACCCGAAAGTTTATTAACATTTTTATAAAAACCCTTCATCCTATGTAGTCCTGAACCAGTCTAATTCCTTTTACATCTGCATCCCATATTTCTGTGTCATCCCTCACACCGACAAACGCGATTTAATAAGTAATATTTACGGGTAGTATTCAAAGAATCCAGCCTTCCGTTTCCGACATTTTGCCCTCAGTTAGACCAAGCCCACTTCCTACCACATGGTTTACAATTAATTAGTCATTAATCTTCTTTACCACTCAATTTCACCTAGTGCCGAGTTTAAGAATGAGTGGAGCTATACATATGTTATGTCTATACAACTTCATGGCGTAGAGAGGAACTTTATCTTATCATCCTAAAAACCAGCACTCTGAATTCTGTTTTACTGTGAGCGTCACTAACATATTTTAGTGCTAGCCTACCATTTACAACTACTTCTTCCCTCAGACGTCTCTTTTTGTGTGCTGTTGTAACCTGCATTATTCTAATTATTAAACAGTCTATTTGATTTTACACTCATATTTTCCTTTATTCATTTAAATGACGTGTGCGTTTCAGTGCATACGTCAGTCAAATATGTGTAAATAAATGACAAGTGCGTCATGGAATTTCGATTATTTAAGAGATTACAACAATACACCTGGACGGTCCGGGGATCGAATCCCGGTGGGGACGAGATTTTCGGCAGCCGTCCAGACCGGCGCTGGGGCCCACCCAGCCTCCTGTACAATGGGTACCGGGTCTCTTTCCCGAGGGTAAAGCGGCCGGGGCGTGGGGCTAGCCACCCCAGCCCCTCCTCGTTGCCGAGGCCCACGAACGGGTAGAGCTATACCTCTAATCCCCCTCTGGGGCCCTCAGGGCCTGTTATAGGGTGAACCTTTACGTTTTGTAACAATACACGCCTATCTTATGCAAGGTATAGAAGTTCGGAATTATTCTGCAGATAAGTGTATGTTACATTTCCCCGTATGCAAGCTGCATGTCTCGTTCATGCTCTCCGAATTTATGAAAGTTTCAAGAAGGTAAATGATTCACACAGCGAAAGTTTCGAAAACTATTTTTTCGGTGGATATGATCGCTGCAGTATTCTGGGTCGGTTCAGCATGTTGCGCGCAAACTATCCATGCAGAGGGTGCGATGAGGAGGCAGCGAGACCCGCACTGCGCTTGAGACGTGATGCGAATACAGACCCGGCCCGGCTTACCTACAGACCCCTCACAGTGGCCTGGGTTACATGCAATACCGATTTCATGAGAAGTAACCGCATATTACCGATTCTTTGTTAAAGGCTTCGCCAAGTGCATTTTGTTTCTAAGTTGCCGGGAGTGAAATGTTATGTTTGTTATGAGCTTAGGGCGTACGAAATGTAAATTTGTCCCTGTGAACAACGTTAAAGCATATGGGGCAGTGGGGTTATAGATCCACTCATTCTTAATCTCTGCATTAGATGTGGTGGTCACCAGCCGTTTTACACCAGGGGAAGGGTCTTCGGTATGCATTAAGTAGAAGACTAGGTAGGTTGCCATTCTGGTCTGATGGCTTTGGAGAAGAGGTAAAGAGAAGGTGTTTGTTCGAAACAGAAAATAGGAACACTCTTCGTTATTGAGCAACGGTTGGAGGTGTCTTTTTTCTGAAATTTGCTCTTGTCTCATTAATGGCTTGGCTTACTACACAAAGGTTCATTTCGAGAATGGTAAAAGGCCAAGAGGAGTGACAAAGGGCATAGTAGTGGCATATCGAAAAAAAAGCTGTTCCAGAATTCAAGAATGAGAAAAACACGGGAAAAAATCTGCTAGTAGCCACTGTTCAAGTTGTGATTCGAAAACAATACCTTTCAAACAGCCATAAAAATTTGACAGCCCATTTCGGAGGTCCAGTACTAATAACAGCAAACCCTGCTATTAGATATTATCGTGAGCCACTTTAATCCATTCCCTCCCGACAAGGTATTTTCCCAAGACTTAACTTCCACCTCTTTCTTGTTCATCCAAATGGACTATAACGTGATGTATCCTGTTGCACTACGGGTACATGAAATATTATGACTTAAAGACACGCGAGGTTTGACGATCTCATACAAGTGCTGATGAAGATTCAAGGCTTCGGGTATTTTATGCCATGTCGTGTGGGAGACAGTTACAAAAATTTCAGAAGACAGTAGCACCTGCATCGTCAGGATCAGTCTTTGAAGGCATGGCACTAAGCTCCATAGAAATGGCGGTAACTGTTTTCGGAGTACTTTCGATACTGTGTACAGTTTTTAAATTCCTTAGAGAGGAAACCAGTCACGAGCAACACTTTTCTTCGCTTTATTTAAATATTACTGAGCTACCAGGTTTCGGCTTTTTATAGCCATCATCAGACTCCATAAGAGCATGAACTAAGAAAACTCCACATAATATCCGAAACATGATAACTCAACAATCTTTATATAAAAGCAAAGACAAGTGTTGGTCGTGACTGGTTTCCTGTCTGGGGAATTGAAAAATTGTACCTTGCATACACACGCCAACTGCGACGTTCAACATCAAACTTCGATACTTAAGGTAAAAGCCTGCCACCCGCCAATGCCTAACGTCACGGAAGTTATGAATCAACAATTAGCGCATTTTATCTGTGCAAATATTTAGACATAAGTACAATAGGCCCTCAACACACACACACACACACACACACACACACACACATATATATATATATATATAAAACACATGCTCCTAATTTTTATGTTTCCTCTAAGGCACGTTCTTACTTTAATAAAATTATACCCTACGGTGTTATCTGCAGCACCAAACTCCAGGTTAAAATTGCATCAATTCTTTTACAATAATTGCTATTTACATAATAAAACTTATTTTTTTAAAAAGTGACAGCCTATATCAAATTAAGCTTCAGGCACATGTATCTTTACGAGCAGCTTAGCATGTGCGTGCAATTTCTTATTAGTAAGGAACTTTGTTGGATTTAAGCGATGAATACTTGCTTTTCTTGTAATGCACAGGCTAAGGTGGATGCGGTAATATATTTAATACCGATTTTAATAATGATATACACTAATTGAATATTGTTACACTGATTTTCCTGTAAAATATAAATATCACTCAGAATAAATTTTATCTCGTTGTCTGTACCTGTGTAAATGTATGGAGGAAGAATGCTATTTGGTGCTCACAGGGACAGCGATTCTATTTGACACAACCACTCACTAGATACAGGTAGACTGACTAACCGCACAGGAGTCCGTAGTAGACTGAACGCTGGTGGGATGTTTATTTCTACCTGGTATTGCCAACTATCGCTCATGAAAGAACAATTTATTGTAACCCACCGTCACTCCAATCATGTGTATGTCACAGTATCTTTAAAAGTGTAGAAAATCAGCTACCTGTACACGTTGCAGCTTATGTATAAATATTTTAATTCTTATTAAATTACGCTTTTCAATGGATAATGTTTTATTAATTACACATTTTTATTGTGACTTTCTATCAGATTTATTTTCATCATGTTCGTATGCTTAACTTCATTTACGCCTGTGTACGAAACGTGGAATTTCTTGACCTGATAAGCGACTATCAGCCTCTTAAGGAGGACTCTGCTCCGTGAACTACGGCGTACAGTAAATAGACGTGTGCAGGTTAAAAAGGCATATAGAGCGAGTAACTATAAGCCTACACCACACATTCTCAGCTTCCGTACTAAACGAAAGTGTTCAGCTTCATGACCCGGACGCTTTAACCCCAGGTAAATATTCCCTGATACACACTGAATACGAGGCTGGGTAGATCCCAGAGCCAGTCTCGATGATTAGAAGAACAGAAGAGTTTCTGGTTTCTGCAGGGAATAGAATGAAGACTCCTGGATTCTCGCTACACCCACTACGCTACGCCGGCTTCTAAAATAATAGGGGTCTGTTTATAAAACACACCCTTCTTAAATAATTGTATTTCTGAAGAAAAGTTGGATGTACAGGGTACAGACTGCATGAGAAACTTCACTCCAGCAACAAGTGAAACTGCCGATCCCAGTGGCCGCGCCGTCTAAGGCGTAGGTCTGCAGCCGAGCACTTGTTGGGGTTGTGGGTTCGAATCCCACGGGGGGCATGGCAGTTTGTCTCTTGTGAGTGTTTGTGTTGTCAGGTAGAGGTCTCTGCGACGGGCCTGTCCCCCGTCCAGAGGAGTCATACCGACTGTGATGTGTGTTTGGGTGTGATCAAGTGAAAATGAAAACCCTCTACACCTGCTGTGAACAAGTAGGTAGAAGAGGGAAGGACTACGGCTTAAGCGCTGCGTAACATAGAATACAGACGTCTGGAGTTAAGCTTTACCCATTCCTAACCTGGGCGTTACGTAGAGGTAAGTGGTCGGCTTTAGACTCCTTTTGGACAGAGCGTCAGGGTAGGAAGCTAGGGTGAGCCCAACAACCGGCCTTGACGTAGTGGAGTAAAGGTCACTTTCACTGTCATAAATAAAACGCGGTTACCCAGAGAGTTGCTTGTCACTTTACTGTACTTTACATTACTTTACACTAACTTACTTTACGTTCTGATCAAACATTTTGCATACATTTGTCTTACTTTGTATCAATTTCATTTAATGAGCTAACAGACAGCAGTTTGTGACACGCAGCACACATCGTGTCAAAGCAAGACAACCTAAACTCACTACGAGTTAAGTTTGTGTCCTCAGTTAGCTTTCACATTTATCCACAGATGATGGCCCTGGGGTTGACTCCGCTTCTGACAGAAATGAGTACAAGGAATATTTCCTGGCGGATAAAGGTGGCCGGTGCGTAGGGCTGACATCCTTACCACTTTTATGTGCTGACTGTCTAGAAGAATCTGAGAGCCTCAACCTCCTGGAGCCGTAAGGGCCTGTCCAGGCCTGTACAGGGATTGCTTTACTTTTATTTACAGATTGCTCTATACTAATGAATTTAGAGTCACTCCACAAAGTTTTGTAGGTTTACCCTTCAAAATTTGAATTTTATCGTGTGCAGTTCTTCCCCAATTCTCCTGTTAGTTCTTGTCTCTTCGTTTGAAATTATGTCCTTAGCATACATTTGTCTCTGTTCTTCTATTAGAATGAGAGGCTAAATTTTGTAAGAAATCAACCAATGTGGTGACTAGCCATGCGGTAGGCACTTCCGGTTTCGATAGTTGGCAACAGCGAGAAATTTTCCCTACGCCAACAAATCAAAACGGGCTATATGATCCAAATTGCCTTATAAGCTACGTATACAGGGAGCATTTACTGCGAAGACAAAACAGTCGGAGGGTGAACCTGGCAAATCCTCTCTATTTAGTGACGAATTTAATAAGGGCTGGCTGTATGGCCTGCCTCCAATAAGTCTAACTCGCGGAACGCTTTATTAAGTAGAGATGAAAATTTCACCTTCTGCTGATGCTGCCAATACTACTACTACTACTACTACTAATAATAATAATAATAATAATAATAATAATAATAATAATAATAATAATAATAATCATGGTTCCACAAAAAGTGTCGTCAGTGCGACTTCAGTACTTTTACTCCTTCTATAGTACATTTAAATTACAAACGCAGAGTGAAATCGAATTACCGACTAAGGGCAGCACCAAACTAAGTGAAATACATCTTGCGATATCGAAGTAATGTTAAAACACCGAAGTTCGAATCCAAATAACACTTTAAAATTTTCATCCTGCGTCACAAAAGAAAAGTCACCTTCATTACAAAGACAAAACTGTTAACGAAATGTAGGGAAAGATTCGCTCTTTTTTTTTGGGGGGGGGGAGTCGTACGAAAGACATAAATGGGCAAAGAGGAGAGTTACTTAATAAATAACACGCGGTATACGGTATAACCACTGCTAAATAAGTATGGTGCATTATTGTGCCGTTATGTATGAAGCTTCGGATATAAAATCAAGTTTATACAGCCATCACTTCAGAAACAAAGTGGCTACAGAAAGAATTAAATAGCTAGAAAAGTGATGGAAATAAATACGATCTCTTTGCCAACAATGTAGCTGGAGATGCGTAGAGTTTAATGGCGTAAATTCCAGCACGTTTCTCCTATCATTATGCCATAGAATTTGACACAGTCAGCTTTATTGTCCCGACCTTCCAACCCAACACGGCACATAATCGAATTGCTGTAATGAACAAAGCCGATTCCTCAACATAACTTTCACACACTTGTTTCATAGTTCCATTCCCAGTATTGTTCAAAGAATTAATGATTATGGCACTGGTCGAGGTCTTATCATGCAGAAAATTTAAATAAAAATTACAGCAAAAGCATGTTTTCTGTCCTGCAGAGTTTTAAAGTAATAACACTTATACTATTACGCTTTAGGTCCATGTGAACAGCACTTATTGTTTGCTATAATAAATGTAAAACACAACTGAATTTTACAGCTTCTTTAAAATCACTATATAGACAACTCGGGAAACAAACCGTAACATACGAAAAAGTAGCTTAAATTTTAAGAAAAATGCGAGGGCTTGCACTGTCGTCTTCAGTTACGGTCGAACAGTAATCAGCACGGCATGCTTCATCATGGAAAGCGTCTTACTTGTTTTAAACGTTCACGTGTGTGACGCATACGTAAGGCAGATATCCTGGCTATTTATTTAACCCTTTAAAGACGAAGCTTATCTGTTTTATATAAGGACTCAGTGCGTACCGCGCTGTAAACACTCTCCACTTTGGTTATAAAAACCAGTCTCTTAATGTTTTATAAGGCAAAAGTTTCTGTTTGTTCTGAGATCCGTACAAAACACATAAATGCAATGTGGGCACCACGCAGAATTTTTTGATGTTAAACCTGGTGGTATGTAAAGTTACCGCTAGGCTTTAAAAGGTTAAACTTTCAAAGTGTGTTGGTAACCACATTTAACACCAAAAGTAACATTAAAATGCTGCACTTTATGAAAGTCTTCTGTATATTTTTACTAAACGTCCATAATACACAGCAACTGTTTCCTTAACAGAAATAACCAGCTTGACATAAGAAAGAAAAGGACTGTGTTTCTTGTGAGCTGGGAACTGAATTTTTTAATATAAATTAGATTAATAAACGATACACCCTACACACGTACCGAACCTAAAGGTCTGTATTATCGACTTTGTCAGACACTAAAGAGCAACTAACTAACTAACTAACTAACTAACTAACTAACTAACTAACTAACTGACTGACTGACTGACTGACTGACTGACTGACTGACTAACTGATTAACTGACTAACTGACTAACTAACTAACTTCATGGAACAGAGGTCTTCTCGAGAAGCCAACAGTTTCTCAGTTAGTCAAGAAATTTCCCTCATTTTATGGAAACTGGAGGTTCATTACCGCATTCACAAGAGCCCGCCACCTGTTCCTATCCTCAGCCAGCTCAAACCAGTCCATGCCCCTCAATCCCACTTCTTGAAGACCAATTTTAATATTATTCTACCATCTACGCCTGGGTTTCCCAAGTAGTCGCCTTCCCTCAGGTCTCCCCATCAAAATCCTGTATGCACCTCGCTTTTCCCCCATACGTGTTACATGCCCCGCCCATCTCATTCTTCTCGAGTTGATTACCCGAACAATATTTGGTGATGAGTACAGGGCATTAAGTCCCTCGTTATGTAGTCTTCTCCACTCCCCTGTCGCCTCGTCCCTCTTAGGCCCTAATGTCCTCCTCAGCACCCTATTCTCGAACACGCTCAGCCTTTGTTCTTCCCTCAGTGTGAGAGATCAAGTTTCACACCCATACAAAACAACAGGTAAAACTACAGTTCTGTATACCCTAATCTTTGAGTTTTTGGATAGCAACCCGGAGGACAAAAGATTTTGCACCGAATGATAGCAAGCATTCCCCGACTTCAACCTGCTCTTAATTTCTTCATGAATGGAGTTTCGCCATGTACCTAAGTAATTTATATAAATTCATTGGTCATAAGTCAGGCATAAAAAATCAATACATGTAGGTATTGTAGAAACACCAATACGGAACAGAGGTATTTCAAAATTCCTCACTTGCGACTCAGAACACTTCAGACACTTCAACATAAATATTCCAAGAATAGGTCTAATAATCCGTTGTTATGAAACTAACCACAATACAGATCCAGTGCTCAGAAAAGGGGTACAGTCTCTTTTATTCAATTACATATAAGTCACATCGATAATTGTTAAAAATTACAGTCGCAGAAAACAAAAATCTACATTTTATATCATGTGAAAGTACAAATGTCCCTGTCATTAATTAAGCACCACTCCACGAACGCATATTGAGGAGTGGAGGTACAAGGCCACTGATTCTTAACCACGGCGTTGGATGAATGTGAGCCCGTCCAATGTACGCCCCGGTAAGTGTCTACAGTATGCATTGGATAGGAGGCTGGGTGGGCCGTAGCGTCGCTCTGACAATGAGAAAATTCTCCTCTTGCTGCCAGGAAAGGAAAGACGACTCCAATCCTTAACCTAGTTACTATATTAATTGCGCTACTCCGGTTCTAATTTTATGTTACGTACCATTTATAATATTGTGATGGGTAGTTTTCGGTAAAGTCGAAGCAAATTGGGCCCAAATTCCTCGTAAAACAGGGGATACGTTCCCAATGGGTTGACGTAAGTCATGGTGTATTTGGCTGAATATTATCTACGATACCTTTGCGAACTACGTTTAATCCAAATCAGTCTACTTGTTTCGGAGATGAAACAGGCGGGCGGGCTGGCGGGCGGACGGACGGATGGACGGACAGACCCACAGACCGACAGACAGACGCGAACCTCCCATTATGTTTTCACTTCATACCCGTCATAGACAAAACGTGCAAAAATTTGTTTCGAGTTCCGTTTCGCTGAAACGCCTTAAATACTCGGTTCTTCGCTGAATTGAACATAATTCTTGTAAACTGTGTCCTTAAACATTGCCCCATCCAGCCTGCCAGTACAACCGACACCGAAAGGGAACCTGCCCACTCACGTTCCTACACCTCCCACGTTAGAAATACGTCAAGCTTGTCACTTCACTGAACACTTTCACAAGGCGATACTCAAACGTAAGGGTAATTTTACTCTTCGCCTTGCTTTAGAAGATAGCATGAATCGGGGGATTGTAAGAATAAAAATTTATAACCGCTGAATTTGCATGGAGCAGAGTGCTTGAGAACCTAAGACTCGTCCAATTTTTTAAAAGAATGTCTCGCCTTTTATGGAACTCGAAGGCTTGCTATCTCATTTGCCTGGTAGGAATGAAAGGCGGCCAAAAATTGTACGATTGGTAAATGCCAACTGCCACTAAGTCGCGTCACAGTTTTCCCCAAACTCCTCAACGCAATGACGTACAGCTCCATAACGTTCTGGCCTACTCAAATTTCAAATCACGGTTTTTGTGAGACGTAACAGAAAGGAAGAGAATTAATAATCACTGCAGTAACAAAATTTTAACCGACGCTCCATTTTACTGCTTCAGCGTATTGCAAATATCTCCGAACTTATGTCATACCACTTTCCAACAAATACGGAAATCACTAATTTCAAAGCTCCCGTGACGAGTTTCAAACAACTACGCAAAAATAATGAGAGAAGCTCTAAGATATTTATGGATTTTCATCAGTGTGGTATTTACACCACGTCTTTAGATAATAAGACTCTTGTAAAATAATAATTTGCTATTAGACCTTTTCAACAGGTTGAATATTATATAGATTCGAACAATTCAAACAGGATTCTTTAGCCAGTGAAGATTAAAGTCGCTGTCACAGAGAATTACTTTGCGTATATCCTAACAGCAGAAGAGATGGCTTACACGTTTTCGAGGGCAAGATGGACACGGACTAGGACGTAGCGTTGAACGACAGTCTCAGTAACAGGTCCGTGTCTACGCTCAGTTACCACACCCTAATCCAAAAGTTGTGACTGGACTTTTATGGTTTAATTTGCATGCTTTTTTACAAGGGGACCATTTTATATCTAAAACTGGGCCCAGATTAATAAGGAAAGGAGAAAAACAAGTTACATATATTTTAATAAAAAAACATTTATTATAGGTTCATAATTAGGTTACTAACGTTAAAGCAAATACTTAATGGAATTAAGAAAAGCGGGATTGGTCGAACATGTAGAATTCATGGGAGAGATTAAAAATTCATACAGAATTTGAGTCAGTAAACCTGCCAGAAAAATGACGCTGTCTAGTAATAGGATACTTGTTTGTTGATGCTTTATTGCAGGACGATATCATTATCCAAAAGTACAGGGCGCCAGTAAAGACGAAACATAAATTTGAAATAATTTAAATTGAATCGGCCGTGGCCTGATCGATGCAATACATCGGAACCTGCCAGGAGGGCCTGACCAAAACCACGAATGTCTCATGGAAGGATAAACCTAGGGACTAGAATTTGTATAACTGTGTTTATAATTTCAAAAAGACTGGATTTGGTTGCTGGCTTTTGTGAACACGGCAATAAAAATTCAATCAAACATGAAGAAATGTATTGAAATTTTGAGAGATAATCAGCCTACCACAAAGGATATTCTTTATTAAAGTCAGTTTGATAAAAGCATTAAAACAAATATATGCAAGACCTTGATGTAAATGGTCGGTTTTATAGAAGGGACAACGATCCACTCAGGGCTTGGCTTTCCGGTTTGCCTCAACTTCTTCGTGCCCGCCCAGCGTTCCTACTGTCGTAGCTTACCGTGCTTACAGGAATCTTGCAATTTTAATATATACATAATATCGAATTCAGCGGACTACAGTTTTGATATTCTTAGTTTTCGGGTCATGATATAAATGCGCGGCCTACAGTGGAATATTCACGTAACCATATGCTGCACTGGAATTTTACATTACGCTAATTTTCCGTAGAAAATTTTCCGTATGATTATCACGAGTACTTTAAAAATCGCCTAAATGGATTGCTTTGTCTGAGGACTTGTTAAGCATTAAAAGTTAATATGTGGATGTAGCCTGTCTACGTGTCTGTCTGTCCGTCTCTGTGTGTCTACCTGCGTATCGACTTGCGTCAAGTGCAGGATATAGGACTAGTGATGGGAACTCAAGTTTCGCAGCCCCTGACGCTGAGAAAATGGGGTGAAATATGTGGGAGAATACGCGTAACAAAATCGTATTAATGCTGCTGCCAGCGCTAATAATTTTATGCGCTTTCAAAGACACAGAACTTTCGTGTAGCAGGTAAAGCAAGGGTACAGGCATTCTGTGAAGCAGTAAACACTGATCATGTAGAACTTCTGCAGAACAGTTGAAACTCCGAAGCAATAAACAGTGTTTGAACTGTGACAAAAACCGAAGCCCTCACAATACACAGCCGGAGCATATAGCGACACTGCTCCCTATACTTCATTGAGCCTCGTATTAAGATGCAGGAAAGAATGAACTTCAGAATGACGGAACAGTTAAGGACTTGAGGACGGCGCTCAACAACATAAAGTCTCGGTCACGCCGATAGAACTGTTACACTTTTCTCTAAAAGGTTGGCACACCTCACACACACACAAAAAACACAAGTAGAAATTACAAGAGGGGAAAAAACATCTAATGGAAATTGATAGTCATCATCAGTTTAAATTTTAACCCTCGAGAAACCTGTTTTTACAAAAAAGTGGGGTTGACGCGGGTAAGTTTTTTTTTGTTTCACAGAAGTAACACTATGAAACAGGGGTGTACAGCGACTGTGCCAGTTTCACAGAAGTAACAGTACGAAACAAGGGTGTACAGCGACTGTGCCAGTTTCACAGAAGTAACACTACGAAACAGGGGTGTACAGTGACTGTGCCAGTTTCACAAATCGCTTAATTGCGAAGTGAAAACAATTTTCTTGTGTCACTGACTAGGCGGAGCTATTTATTCGAATTTCCGGACGTAATAGCATGAAGCCGGGATGGTGTAGTTGGACATCCGAAGAATCGTGGTTCGATTCCCAGAAGGGCCAAGAGGCTTTTCTCTGTTCCAAAGCGTCCAGACTGGCACTGACGGTCATCCAGCCTCGTACTCCATAGAACATAAAGCGGTAGGGGCGTGAAATGACCATTTATAGCCTCTGGGGCTAAAGGTAACAATGATAGGAGCCCTAACTCCACTTGTAGGTACGCCTTCACACTGCTCACACGAACAACTTACTTTTAAGGAGCATAAAATATTCTGAAATACTTGTGTGTTTAATCATTAAATTTTACCGAAAGTCTATGGGTACAGAATTGTGTAACTCATCCCAACGGTAGGAGGTGTGAGTGGTATTTCATAGACACATATAAGGAATTACCGCGCAGTCATCAGCCATCTGGAATTACTTTCCTTTTGTAGTTTAGTTTGGTTTAGTTTAGTTTAATGTGTTCCATGTCCGTGCACTATATTATACAAAAAAACATTAATCACCAACAAATGCACAAAGAGATTTTTCATCAATTTTAAATACACTTTCCTACATGTTTCGACCCTGCTGGGTCATCTTCAGAGAGAAACTTTCCGTTGTCGTTACACTCTTTCACACCTCCAAAAACGGCGCAGTGCACAGTCAACAGCACATTCTCGCTTAACTGTATAGTGCAACCTAGTGTAACGATAACCGGAAGTTTCTCCCTGAAGATGACCCAGCAGGGTCAAAACATGTAGGAGTGTGTATTTACAATTGATGAAAAAACTCTTTGTGCATTTGTTGGTGATTAATGTTTTTTTGTAGTTTAGTTTAGTTTAGTTTAGTTTAGTTTAGTTATTTTAATTAATTTAGTCTAGTTTAGTCTTTGAAATATAACTCTAGGACAAGCTCTCAAATACAAGTTGGTCACAACCAGATTGTTTCAAACTTCCGACTAACATGTAAGACATACAAGGACACTGTTTCAACAGGACACTTTAGGTCTAGCCAGTGAGAATTTTAGCGTACCAGTTCGTGTTCAATTTAAGGCTCTAAAAACTGAATAAAACAAAGAAAATCTTCGCTAATTAGGTAGTTATTTTGGAGCAGTACTTCAAAAATATACGCCCAGAGATTTACATTTGCACAAAGTTTCGGGTCTTGAAAATTCCCCATTCATGACGACTTGGCTTTCCATTCAAATCCACATATCTACTTGGCGTCACACCATGTCTCTTAAACTATCAATCAATCATTGATACACGTATTTAATCACGATAGTTTATTAATTATTTTATGTTCCAGCGGGTATAAAACGTAATTCACTCTCAAATGATTTTGACAGCTTAGATAAAACAAGCGAACACATTCAGCAACGATGTTTAACACTTTGGAAAAATTTCAGTTTGGACTTGCACAAATGTACAGAAATTGACTCACGATTGATGCTGCAAAGATGGTAGGCCTTCTTGGTTCGGAAACAATGTTTGCCAGCGAGGTTTCGGACGAAGCTACCGCCTGTGTCTTGAAGGTTGAAATATATAATTGAAAATTTCATTCCCAAAATCACTTCATATGCACCTGGACAAAATTACTTAAACTCTGAAAAAGGAGGCAGATGGCTCAACCTAAAAATCTAGATGATGTCAAAACCCAGAAGACTATATGCCAAATTCTAGTTAATGCTCCAGGCATATCCAGCGCTTTATCTCATTCCAGAACCGATTCGATTCTTCGTAACATTAGAATTAATACTGAAAGGAACCAACCGCAGTGACCACGCAATCGAAGGCGCGGGTCTGCGGCCGTTCGCTTGCTGCGATTGTGGGTTCGAATCCCACTGAGACATTGATATCTGTCTCTTGTAGGTGTTGTTTGTTGCCAGGTAGAGGTCCGTGCGTCGGGCTGATCACTCGTCCAGAGGAATCCTACCGAGTGCGGCGTGTTTGAGTGTGATCGTGAAGCCTCGATAATGAGGAGGCCCTGGCCCACTGGGGGCTGTTGCACCATGGAAAAAGAAATACTGAAAGCAAACTTTTGGATATATGATAGGACCCCTTGGATGTTCAATGACCCATCATAAGACTTCTACCTAGGAAGTACAGTATTCACAAACATAATTGTCGCTACAGTTCAGTCCAGTTACCACTCTTGCGCACTGCATTTAAGAGAGTAATATTTTCTCCCATCTACCCTTGGATTTCGAAAGTGCCCTCTTTCCTTCAGGTTTCGAAGTAAATTTTGAGTATAAAATACAAAATAGCACAGTTATATTAGTACGTCAGAAAGGATCAAATTCTCAGTCGAGTAGTAGCCTCAGATTACACGATCACCCTGAAATGTGTCTGTATGCTTGAAAGTAGTCAGCGGATAACACACGTGTTTCTACTCACAAAACTAATCAGTGAATAATGGATACGGAAATAATGGCTGTTTGTTTTAAGTATCACATAGAATATGTGAACATACTACGTGGTAAAAATACTGAGTGTTTAACGTTAAATCTGTCGATATACGTACTAACCACTACGCTTTACAGATTTAATGCTGGCTGCGTTTGGCCTGTAAGATTTAGTTTGTACACGTCGGGTGAAAAATGAACAAAGTAACTCTCCGGCAGCTGATCTAATTTAGTTTGAAATGTTAGTTTAAAAGTGTGTGTTTGGGGAACAGGGAACGTAAGGACAGAGTGATTGAATTCCTGGAACAAACTATTCATTATAGCAAGAACCTGGCTCCAAGGAAGAGGTTCAATAAGAAGAAAAACAAACTAATACAGAAGGCACGCTAAAGCCAAACAGCCATGATGAAACTTCTATAAGAAAGTAATGGCATTAGTACCGTAAGTTTGTTTTATAAATTCGTTAAAAAATTCCACGAAAATAAATTTTTAAGTTTAATATTTCTTATACATAGTTGTTATTTTAAAATGTTATGAAACAATTCTTCATCGCTTTGCATAGAAATCAACATAATCACTGAATCCGGGAATATTTTTTATATACTATTCAACTGATATGGCGATGATAATGATTGGTAATAAATACGATGATATTAGTGACAATAATAGCACAAAATATAAGTAGCTATTACAAGTTTTAATGAATGACCCAAGACTATATTATGCACGGTGCATTTGGTAGGCATGAAGGTAAACAAAAAAGCATAGAAGGTTTTCGTGGGAACAACAAAAGGAAGGATACCGCTTCTAAAGTATAGGTGTGCATGAGGGAATAATATTAAAATTTATCTTAAAGAAGTAAGAAGGGATAGTGGGTAGCGGATCTGTCTGGCTCAGGATAGCGAAAAGTGGCACACTTTGGTGAACCGTGTAATTAATGTTCCATAAAGTTCCGGAAATTTCTTGACTAATTGATAAAGCAGCAGCTTCGCAAGAAGGAATCCGCTTCGTGGAGTTATTTAGATACTTATTAATAATATGAAAATAAAACTATGAAAGTTATATTGTTGTTGCATTATCTATTCAATGGGCTTAATTAAAATGTCTTTGTCATTAAATACAACTAAATTCATATGCGATAGTCGTCCTTACATTTTTCATATTTATTTAGCCTTCCCTGGGGGATCTCACAGTCACTTTACACTCCGCATAGTATTGTTAAATTTTCTTTTACAATTTTTATATTTCACAATAAATATTATTGATTAAACGTTCGGTTTCTACAAAAAAATTAACGCTATAAGAACCGAGCTACGAAGAACATCGTTAAATAAACCACAAATAAGTAAATAAATAAATAAATAAATAAGATACTAACAATTCGCGTTTTCCTCCTTCACAACGCACCACAGAAGACATCACCCTGTTTTATTCAGCAATTCGTTCACCTAATTTATTCAGTGTTAAGAAATTACGTATATGCACAGGCACACTGTTTTTGTACTCTCCATAGTATGGCTATTTCAAGCAAACAAAACAAAACTCTTCATTCATAACACATACGGTCCTTTTAAGTCCAGCAAAAATCAGATGTCGATGATGATGATGATGATGATGATGATGATGATGATGATGATGATGACGACGACGACGAAGACGACGACGAAGACGACGACGAAAGCCTAGATGTTAAAATTTAACCATCATGAATTAATTTAACAATGAGTTATAACCTACTCGGAAAAATGGTGGCATATGTGAAAGGGTCTACGTACTATAGATGGTTGCGCAAATTCACTTGGCCCTCGATATTTGACAACAGAAAGGCCGCGTCAAGTGATTGCGTCGCTCTGTATGTGACACAAGTGACTTGTATATTCGTGGCACAGAAGTTGGCCTGTCCTTAGAACTTGTGACGCACGGTGAACTGTGTTACCGACATACGAGATAAAGCGCTCTGAAAAGATGAGTGTCCTGCATTAAACTTGAATGCTAGATATAGCGAGGAAGCGGCACTGTGGTGTGGGAGCATCCGACAAATGCAGACAGACGAGTGCATCCAAAACGAAATGCATCAATAAACCATGCCACAAGAGAGATGCTAGCTGCAAGGTCTGAGTTACAGTCTTCTCTGTGCCTTCACTTCTGGAGAAAAGTTACCATTTAGTGCTGTCTCTTTCCTTCCGCCATGTCTACTTCCTATCCTACACTGCAATTACAATTACGACGATTCCACATGTGGCCTACAAATGCACAGGAAGTTCGTGGGCTTGGTTCCAGTGCTGTCTGCATGACATTGCTTATCATACCCAGAGACAGTCACTTCAGTTATTGTATTACTTATGGGTATAGTCGGGGTAGCGTAGTCTGGTTCGAGTCCCACCAGGGTCAACAGATTTTTATCTACCTCAAAGGGACCAGGGCGGTTCTGGGCCTACCCAGCCTTTTATTGCAGGGAACTAGGGTCTGTTTCGCGGGGGATTGGAGGCCAGGACGTAAATCTAACCACTCAACTCCATCTAGTGCCAAGATTATCAGTAGGTGGAGCTAGACTTCTACTCCCCCTTTACACCTTTACATCCTGCAATAAGAGCAACTTCAAAATTTTTAGTTTATGGATTTAGTGACTGAAGATCATCCTGCACTCTTTTACAAGCCACTGCCTGTTGTTAAATTTGCAAGAAGCAAAGACAGTTAGTATGTTGAATTGAGGTAAATAGTGGTACGTAAACGCCTCAGTCTCGTACTTTCCATTCACAGTATGTTAGTACAAGGTAATAATATTTTGAGCCCATGAAAAATAGACATGTTTAATATTGCGCAAGAAAGGCCGGTCATAATTGTCAACGTACTTTGTAACAACGTTAGTTGTGTCAGGTAAAAGAAGATGACTTTTAGTTCTCCCTGACATGAAGTCATTACATTTTAAACAGTTCGCAAATAAAATGAACACCCTGTATAATGACAGTGGATTACCTTCAATTCCTGAACCGTTTGTGAGTTACGTTAATATATTTCAGACACTGCTCAATTCGCTGCTACGCAATCTTGCTAACCTCAAACACAAACTCGTACACCTGTCCTTATTCGACTGTCACAGCACACCCACAAGGATATGTCGTTTAGGCTTTTCTATACATAGGCTGTTACTGTTTGTAGAATTACGCCAGGTATTGAAAGAAAAGCTACGAGAATAATAATCTTATCCTCCAAATCTCAACGGTTTCCTACAATATCCGCCTTAGATTATTATAACGAATTAAGTACTGAAGTATGGGAATAAGAAAACTTCACTTTATTTCAAAAGTACAGGAATTAAAGCATATTAAAAAGGTATATCAAATTCAGTCTACCCACACAAAATAAAAATTGCAGCGTAGATTCTCTATGTTCTCTGAACACAGTAAGAGTTATAAGAGTACAGTTTTTAATTTGGATAAGATGAATTTATTAATCAAGAAACGTGAAGTCAGTTTAAAACTAGAAAAAGAAATGCTTGAAATATGTCAAATTCATAACTTATCCTAACGGCGTTCAATTAAATATGAAACAAATTGGGCAACAGAAATCATAAATAAATATTTATAAGCCTCAGCTGTATATTCTAGTAAAAATAAATATTTCTGTGTATGGTCTTTTTTCAGACAGAAACTCAGAAAATTCTGTCCAACACACTGTTTAATTTGTAATATAAAAAACCGTCTGTTACAAAATTCCTACTTAGGATGTATCCTAACACATTTTCACATTCCTTCCTGCTATTTCCAATATACAGCGAAGCAGGATAAATATCTTACAGATTTCGAGGGAAATGTCACTTGATTTTACTTTATGCGTAAGAAATAAATTTAGCCGAAGGCTCATACTTCCTAAGATGGTTTACAATGAGCATTTTAAGATACTGTGTTAGGTTAAGCTAATTGTACTTCTATTTCGGAAGGTCGCCATGTTGTTATTAATACCGAGGGGAAATTAAAAACTAAAGGTACGGTAGCTTCCAATAGCGCTTCTGTATCAAGTTTCACGTAGGGTGATACATTTATTCGCAAGCTATTAGGGAATAGATACAGGCTGTTGGATAGGCGGACACACACACGCACGCACGCACAAACACACACACAGAGGAACGCACGCACACAGACACACACTTCTACACACACATGATGATAATGTACGTTTCTACTTATTCAAGAAATAAAGAAGGTTAAAACGTTCTAGGCATCACTTCTCCAAACACAGCAAGAAAAACAATATGTCATTCAGAACTGGTAAAATTATTATTTGATTACATTCAAGATAGCTTATCTCTCTGGAAACAACGTATCTACCATAAAGAGCAGCAGAAAGAGCGGTGTATTAGAAGTAAGAGATTCAGTTTCAAAGCAACAATAGTAAATGTTGCAAGAGTAACATCATTTATTTATCTGACATTATCTCAGCTGCTAGTTCAGACCAGTAAGGAAGTAAAGTCAGATAACATTACAGTACAAGTCTAAGCTAATTGTTAATCCTGCTTTATGTCCCTTCAGCTGGAGTGACATCCCACACAACGCAGCACCTTGATATGATAAAGGTCCCGCACTGAATACAATGAAGTTAACCAGTGGCGGAATAGCAATTTTAGTGATTGGTTAGAAGATATTTATTGATGGTGTATCATCTACCGCGTTTGGATTCTTTCAGAGAAAACAAGCTGAATCTCTATTCAAATATCAATCGGTTAATTCTTTTTATGGCAAGAGTTGCTTTTTATTTTGAGAGTCGTATATCGCGGATAAATATATTCTGAAGGCGAAATGCTGAGTATATGAAATGTTACAGCAAACAGTACATAACTCAAGCAGCCACTGTGCTTAACAAGGTTGACACATGCAAAATATTACCTGCAGCTATTGTTAGTCCTTACCGATTCGCGATATAACACGCATGGTGAATACGAAACAGAGAGCAGGCTTATGAAGGTGGTGAGGTAAAGCTCCACGTATTCCTGAAGTCCCACTACTAACTAACTAAGCAACTCCATGTAGCAGAGACCTTCTTGAGAAGCTAACAATTTCTCAGCTAGTCAAGGAATTCCCCGCATTTTATGGAACCCGGAGGTTCATTACCGCATTCACAACAACCCGCCATCTGTCCCTATCCTGAGTCAGCTCAATCCAGTCTATGCCCCATCCCACGTCTTGAAAATCCATTTTAATATTATCCTCCAAAGCTCTACTACAGAGGGAAGAAAGTTCGGTTGTACTAATGTTAGTTTGCTTACTATAAATCGCTTAACTGACAGATGAGTGGTGTTTGACGTGCTTTTAACCCTTTAAAGACGAAGCGTGTCTGTTTTATGTAACGACTCAGTGCTACCGCGCTGTAAACACTCTCCAACTCGGTTATAAAACTAATCTCTTAATGCTGTGTAAGGCAAAAGTTGCTGTTTGTTCTGAGATCCACACAGAACAGATAAACGCAATGTGGGCACCACGTGGAATTTTTAAATGTTAAACCCGGTGGTACGTAAAGTTACCGCTAGGCTTTAAAAGATTAAGTTAACCATTAATAAATTTGCCCTTTTTAGGGGCGTTCACAAAATTGCGAAAGTGACTATTAGCTCATGCCTGTCTGTAAATCTGACCTTCCATCTGTCCGCAAAGACAACTCGGATCCCACTAAAAGGATTTTCGTGAAATGCATTTGAGAACTTTTCGAAAATCTGTTGAGAAAATTTCAGTTTGATTAAAACCTGACAAGAATAATGGGTACTTTATATCAAGACTATGAAAATTTACGATAATATCTCGCTCAATTCTTCGTAGAACGAGAATATTTTAGACAAATTTGCAGAGAAAATAAAAACACACGTTTTACCCTAAATAACATTTTCCCGAAAATCGTGTCGTTTATAAGATAATGAGGAAAAATATGGTACAGCCACACACACCGCAGATGATATAACACGGTGCGTGCGCTTTGCATGCTGGATAGCTAAGGCTACAGGCACACACTTAGAATATGTTATATTTCTTGCCTTTTCACAGCAACAATGGTTACGAGAACGCGCGTCAGTGTTACATTTATACGCACATTGCGTCTTGCCAAAACATAATTTGGTCACAGAAAAATCTTGGGTTATAATACACATATGAGACTCGAAGTCTGCAAAATAATACATTAACGCCAATTAACCTTACTATGTAACCGCAAGATTTCCACAAGAAACTCCAAAGCATACGCATCCTTTTCTGATTTATTGCATTCAACACTGAGTAGTGTCAGGCTTGGCGGTCAAGAGGATTCATCCTCCCCCATATTTACTACAAACACCCTCTTTAACCCTTCAATGGCGCTGGGGTTTTATTTCCAATTGCAGCCCAGAAGGGAGGAATTTTAAATGTTATAGTACCCTTAAATATATTAAGACCGTACGGTGCACCGATGCCGGCGACAAGTAAAAAATTAAGGTCCGTACAGTGCACCGAGTCAGGCATTGAAGGGATAAACGGCTTCGCGGGAAGTCTTCGACTGGCCGGTACAGCTCACACAGTCGAGTAAGACACAAGCTTCGTTCGAGTAAATGAACTGTGAAAACAAGTTGACAGAGTTTTGCTATTATCAACATTGTCTCCCCAAACACCTCGTCACACCGCAAGGAACTACAATGCTGCGAGAAACACAGTTTAGAAAATACTGGTTCAGATTCAAGTGGCGGTCGAGTCGCTAATTTAATGGCAACAGACAGAAACAGGTGGACAAGTGGACGCAGCTTGACGACCTTCTGAATGTTGTTTGTCCCCAGTGAGGACCTCGGCAGCAAGATGCCACACCCGTCATTGTCCCGCGCCGCATCCCTAGAATCTTGTTGCTGACTGCCACGATCGCTCCAGAACTTATGAATATTGTAACCAAAATCAATGCCCGTATTCTGTCATACGTAAAATTTTATATTTAAATATTTATGTAACTCTTATTAAAATGCTATGTACATTCACCTTAGATGGTAATATGTGAGCCAAGTGTCTTACAATCACATTTCCCTTTTGCGATGGAAAGTTACCTCGTTAAAACTTCGACCTTGTTCATGTTGACTAAATTTATAAATAGTTGTCCTCAGTTACTTCGTTTAAACAATTTATTGTCTGACACTGTAACTGTTCTACTACGGGCAATAATATTAATAGCGGAACATCCGTAATAATGTGTCGTTACTATATATTAACTAACAGACCAACTAACTAATGAGCTAACTAACTATCAAACCAACTCACTCACTCACTCACTCACTACCTAACTACTCCATGGAGCAGAGCTCATCTTGAAAAGTTAACGGTTCCGTAACTGGTCAAGAAATCCCCCACAATTTATGGAACCCTAAGTTTCATCACAGCTTTCATAACAGCCCGCCATTTCGTGATTCTTCTTGGACTTCTTGACCCTTCAAGATGGGACCGATACGTTGTCCCGAAACGTCGATAAAGGATTACCATTCTACGCTGCGTAATGTCCCAGAAGAACGCAGATCTCCTCAGCCCGCCATTTTAACATACCTGAACCAGATCGATCCAGTCCACGCCCTCCCAAAAGATTTCCTTAACGTCTTCAATACTATCCCCCATCTACGTTTAGGTCTTTCAAGTGGCCTCTTTCCTTCATGATTCCGCCCTAAAATCCTCTACAGACTTATCTTGCCCCCCATACGCAACACATGCTCCGCCCATCTTATTTTTCCGATTTTGTTACCCGAAAGATATATGAACCATGTAGGGCAGATGGCTTTTTACAGGATAAGAGACTGTAAGAAAAATTTAAGGTGAGAAAATTCTATTCTAGAGAACGTGTGGTTATAGAGGCGCTCCAGGCGGTGGGACTTCGTGCTAGTAGATAACTACGTCGACGTACGTGGAAGTAGGAGAAAACACGAGAGCGTAACGAAGCACATGACGTGCACATCTGTAGGCGTTGCAGACGGCCGGAATTGCCTGGAGTATACTTCTTTACTGGCTGTCGATAGCACATGTCAGCAGTCTGTATTTGGCTCACTTACACAATTTTCTGCGACGGCCATACATGCTACTTATTTTATATTTCCTCTATTTTAGATGTTTAAGTGAGGACATAGAAACCGCGTGTCCGAAAATTCGTGTTTCTGGAATGTTGTGTGTCAGTCCTACAACGAACGTAGTCCAGTCCGAGTGTCGCAGTAAGGATAAAAATACATCATAAAATGTTTACACGTGCTGATGAACTCTTGCCTTCTTTCAAAGGTACTATCCTGGAAATAAAAAAAATGGAAGAACTAATCTGGCTTTTACCGTTATGCGTGCAACGATCTCAGATCTATGTACATCGGTCCATTGGGCATTTAGTGGCAGCGACTAATGTTTCATACTCCCTAGAGGGCATTTTGTCCATTCAAATTACGACTGCAGTAGATCCTACAATAAATAAATAGGTATAGTTTTAATTTCTAGTCACAATATCACTTCTACTGCTATTTAAACTAATAGTCGTCTAAGGTACAAGCAATCACGCAATAAATTGCAGAACCGATTCCAAAATAAGTTATTGCTGATTTTAATTATGACAACAGTTTCGGGGAGAAATTTTCGCGGTTACTCTTGACAGCCAATCTCTGTAATATTTTACAGCTTATTAATCTAATCTGGATTAAAGCTACAATAACACAACAAAACCTCTGACATCATATGTAAATTCTGTCGTTCCCACAAGTCTACCATATCTGTCCCCTCTTTCCCAGCAATGGAACAGAGATAGCGGGAGGCATTTGCTTGATGCTATCATGTGCAAGGGTAGGGAGAGGAGGTATTAAGCTGCTGTGTCCACTACATCTCTACAAAGTAAGGATTGGGGGGAGAGGGGTGAAGTTACTACCCAGGAGAGGGACGGTGAGGAAGCAAAGGGCCAGTAATGTGGAACATCCGTGCAGGTCCAGGGGGACTTGGCATTCGGTGCAAGATTGAAAGTGGAGGGACGGGGAAAGCCTGACCACATGTTATGTCTTATTTTGCGGAAGAGATCCTCATATAGGTATAACCACACTTTTATACTGTAGAAGACCATTTATGACATATTATGTTCGATGTAACACTGCGGTTGAAAGTTGTAAGTGAAAATCGATGGCGATTTGTAAATTAATTCTTTACTTATTTAAGAACAGTGTTTCAACTGCTTAGGACATGTAACATCGAAAGACGGGATAAACAGGAAAATATATGAAAGGAAGTGCTGCTTCCTAACATATTCAGCCTTTAAGCTGAAAAAATTAGGAAAACCACGAATATATTCATCCAAGATATTCAGCCTCTGGGCTTGAAATCTGAACCCTGAACCTCCTGTATATGTTAAGAGGAACAGTGACGTTAGTTTGTTTTCGAAACGTCTGATTGAAAGTTTGGCTTACAGTAAATGGATTAAAATAAACGTACAAAATCATAAAGATTTCTACAGCTTATGCCCCGTAAATATCAATTTTGAAATTCTTTCAAAATTTGAATTCATGTTTGACTCACCTACATTTCAGTTTGGGATTATTCTGAACGTACAGCTCTCAAGTGTAGTTATCTAACATCAAATATCACCAAAATAAATTTAAAATGTCTCATGTTCCCTGAAGTAAGACAAGCCACCACATACGCTCCAGCAGCTGCAGTTGTTGGAATAAACACATACGGTGACTTCTCTTACTGCAAAGAACGTAAGTAATTTTAAGCTATCAGATGCCCAACAGGTAAAATTCATTTACAATTACACACGCACAAAGGAAGAGCTATATAAAACCAGTGCGGCTATATGGTATAACAAGATGTGCAAGATCAACCAGCTCGTGTACTTGCTGGAATACAAAATGTTTTAACTTATTTGAGAGCTAAGGTACAAGTATATAATCGAATAGCTTCAAATGATCGCCTTGGTACATGTTCACTGTACGAAATCCGTAACGAGGCAAATTAAAAGCGACAAGCTTCATTTACCAACAGTTATTTTTGTCATATAGGACGAAGAGTTCCTTTACACGTAAGGTAAACTGTCAGCTAGTTCACACACAACAAAAATTCGTTTCTTTTTTTCTATCAGAAATATTCCAAAGCGTGACTCTTGTGAACTGATCAGGTCAGAGAAGAAGTACACAAAAAATGTAGGCTTACACAATAAAACTACAAAAAGGAACAGCAAAAACATTAAGAAGGGACATCCGTTATGCAAGGCTAATATCGTTATATAAGGTTACCACCAAGTACTGTAGACGTAAAATGGACGACTAATAAAGAACAATATCACGACACAGTGAAATGGTAAATGGTACGCTGTGAGCATTACCCTGAAGTGCATTATTCTGAAGGCGGAAGTAGAAGGGATGGAAGGTAATACAGAAAGGATAAATCAAAACAAAATATTCTTCAAAAATACACCATCAGCAGAAGTACATCTAAAGCAGACATTAGGTCAGTTTGCAGCATACATAGTCTACCTATATTTATTGCATGTTCTACCAATACTATATTACTCAAGACTTGTCTACTGAAAATATGCGTTGAACACGTACAGCGCCATTTTCGGAAACAAGGCACTTTACCTTGCAAGTGCATATAAATACTACAAAGAGTCACACACACACACACACACACACACACACACACACACACACAGAAACAAGAAGAAAAACATAAAAAAGAGCTTGTAAAGGCGGCAGTGGTATTAAACGGCAAACCAAGCTTTTCTCCTAAACATCCCGCGAATCAAAGTCAAACAAAAAGTTATTTGTCAATTAAAATATGTGATTCTTTTATAAGAACAGCTGCAAGCAGAACTTGAACTGTAAAAGACAACATTGGAAAGAGTGGTATAGAAATCCGTCTGTTGATTTCTTATTGTCCTTTCTTTCTAAAACACTCGACAGCCTCCATGTCACAGGAGTCCCGGCAGGCGACAGGAGCATCGGCGGCGTGCCTGCTCATGTCACACAGCCTTCTTGATCACTCATCCTCAGATGCTGCAAAGCTACAGACTCCTGCACACGACTCAGCACTGCCTATGTGTCATACAAAGACGACAAGCTGAAGACACAATCGAAGCCATGATTTACAAACACACTCGAATTCTTTAATTGAAACTATTCTTTACCAATTGATCTGTCAGAATGTAAGCGTCTGTGAACGGCACTAAAATTCCCGTAACAAAATTAGGAAAAAAGTATTAGGGTAGGTGAAAAAGTAAGTTCAAATCTTGTATAATTTCGTAGCTGAACAGCCTAGGCGAACTGTGATTATATAGGGGAATTTGCTGCCAGCGATTATCTTATGTTTGCAGCGACAACAAAAATCTTGACTGGCACAGATTTAAATCCGGTGGCGATGTGGGAACAGTCGTAACACGATGGCTGATAGCACAGGACACAGACTTCTATGAACAAGGAATACAGCAGCTCGTCCCACGATAAGTGCATCAGTTTTGGCAGAGACTGAGGGTAAAATAGCAGAAAAGCTGTATAAATAGGTATAAAAATTTCTTGAGTTTAAAAGAAAGAACCTACAATATATGCCTTTCGAACCTATTTTGTGACTAACTTTTATATTTAAAATTAAGGCAATCAGCAGGTTTACCTCAGACAAACAGACAGGACTGCCAGTCACAACAACAGATTTAAGAGTATTTTGTTGTCGATCGTGCTACATGTTTCTTCTTAAATAAAAGCCATCCCGAGGCGCCATTTACAATACGTAAAGAACTTATAAACAGGTTGTTCAATATAATAAACGGGGTCTTAATTTTACACACCTAACGCATCACTTTATAACCCTACTTCACGCGACACTGTACTGTAAACCTCTGCAGACATGTACTAACACGATCACTATCGTTTTCAGCAGCACAGTGCTGCCGGCACTGTGCTGCAGTACAGTAGCATCAGAAGCAGAGTAACGGCAAATGGTCGAACAATGAGAGACAAGGTCCGGCAGCGCAATGCTTCATCACATTTCTTTCATGCAAACTGGCGGGAAGGAAAGGGGCAGGGCGCGGAATTGTAAATAATACCATTAAGGAAGAGGCACTGAATCACTGCAACCTCTGAAAGAGGGCTGATACAGTTTTAGGTAAAAAAAAAACCGTAAAACAGTGAGTGTTTTATGTACTTAAAAATCTGACTGTCGTGCTTAAAGACTTTTCCAACAAAGTCAATATATAGTGTTTTCTAGAGCCTAATTGCGTATAACACCATTTTTGTGTACTGGAAATATGAATATAAACATTCAAGGTGTTAAGAACAACGTGAATGGTATTTTAAATTGCATGGTGTTTGTCGGTAACACTAAATCCTTTCCTGCAAGGATCTAAAATTAAGTCAGAAAAATTAAGTCGAAAATACATATTCTGTTCTTTCTAAGAGAGCAACGTGATCCCGCGATATTTAAAAAGGGGGACGCTATAGTTCTGAGGCCTTTCAATGACGTGAGAATTGTACTGTACAACCAGCAAAAACATAATTAAAAAGGTTAAGAACGAGTCCTGAATAACGGAGTGACTCAACCATTCACTCACTCACCATTTTACAACGGAAACGGTGGTGCAGCTACAACTTTTGTGTCCCAGCGCAAAGCTTACCGATGGGCCTTGTCGCACCCACGAGGCACATGGCCACTTTGCCATAAATGGACTTGGTTTTCAAATAGAACTCTTTTAAATAAAGATTTAAATAAAATATTTTTTCTTTTTCTCAGCAGTCGCGAATGCGCTAGAATTTGGCGGAATAGTTCATGATATTCAGTTCGTGTACAAACAGTAACTCATAACGACGGGCTCGCGGGCCTCCAGTATTTGAGGCCTCACGCACTGCGCACAACCTTGCCCTGAGGTAGCCTACGCCCCTGAACAGAAGGCAAAGGTCTGAATGCCGCTAGTATAAAATCGGGAAATGGACACGATGCTGAGCCGAACGTATCAGTCGTCATCCTTCACAGAACGAGGGCCATGGTAGGGTGAACAACATTCCTACTTCGTATTTCAGAAGTCCCAAATTCAAATCTATGTAAAATAATCGAAGAGAAGTTAAAGGAAATAACGAGCAAGGGAAGGGTGGGATGAATAGGGGGAAATACTCATATGTGAGGATAAAAAGCTTGGGGAAGAAGAGGCGGAGAAGCAAATGGTAAAGGAATAGGTGGAGAAGGTAATGAAATATGAAGATGAGGAGGCAGAAAGAGAGAATGTGGTAGAAAGTGAAATGATGAATGCAGAGTGTACGACCTGACAATTACCTTAAAAGGAGGCGTGAATTATGAAGTACGAGTATTAAATAAAAACAGTTGTGTGTCTGCTTGTGGGAAATGTTGAATCATCCAATTAATGTTATTTTTCATTGAAGCATTTCTTTTCCGCATAGGTACCTAATTCAATTAAAACTACGTGAAACGTTTCATTTAGATGCATAGAAGCCATCGCACACGCCGTATATTCTCAGCTTACTGCTAAAATTTGAAACGACTTCTAGAGAATTTCATCAGCCTTAGGTTAAATAACAACTGAAGGGAGAAAACTTCCAAAAATGTAATATTTAACGGAATTTTATTTCTTCCGATGATTAAGCACTTCATATATGAAGCTAGCAAATTCTCTCCTCTCACTTTATTTCCCCTGCCGTGCCGTCTGTAACGTGCCAGTCCTTCCTTCCTTCCCTCTTGTGCTGTTTATGAGATCTCATAATGTCACCTATAAATCAAACAGCAACCAACAGCCAGCAGCACCCTTCCTCGCACCAGGCGTAATTAAAACGACCGATTGCTCCTTCCCTCTTACAAAGAAGTCCTAATCATCATCTAAGAGACCAAGTCCGTAAAAGATTACAGACTTCAGTTTGAAGATGTACTGAACAATCACACGCAATGTGAGAGTAAATTAAAATGGTAATGTTAAAAAGATGTTATTGCTTCGGTGACCTCTGCGGCAGGGGACCGAGCGATGTCGTTAATTTGTGTTCTTCCCCATTCCCCAACTGCCCACCACAGCGAAGAAATAATCTGGCTCAGTGCCAGTGCCAGTACAGTGGTTGGCACTCCTATTTCGTGGTTGGTATTTTGCCGGTTTCAGCGTCAGCCTTTACGCCGGCTCTTCGATTATTTTCGTGGTTTTCCTTATTCCCTCCGCTAAATTTCCTGTTACGAACGCAACGTAGTTCGTGAATGCTTATAGCTCTTTGTGTTACATACATTTTGTATCTCGCCGTTTAAGACAATGTACAGGAATAAGGAACCAGACAGATCAGAAAAGCAGTTGCTGTTCTAAACACACCACCCCAAGAGGAAAACAAAAGAAAGCAAGGGCTTCGAAGGCGCCTGAAGATTTACGCTCTTCAGATATTTCCTAACTTATTTGTTCCAAAATAATTTGTTGTCGGCTTTCAATGTTAGACACTAAGAGCGGGGTTTCGATTTTTAAGTACTTTGTTACTGTTTTTTCGCTTTAACCCGCATTATATATTACAATAAACACTTACAGGTCCTTGCAGAACTTGCAACTACTGACGGTTGCCAGGGCACAGAAAGGGAAGAATATAAAGAAGAACAAGTAAGAAAATATGAAGAAAAGGGAAGAATATAAAGAAGAACAAGTAAGAAAATAGGAAGAAAAAGGAAGAATATAAAGAAGAACAAGTAAGAAAATAAGAAGACGAGGAAGGAAAAAGGGACTGAGAAACATGAGAGGGAGGGAAATAGCAAAATAACATAGCATGCTTGAAAGATAATAAGAGTACAGGAGTAGAGGGAGAGACGGAAGAGACAATTCAATGGGCATACATAAAGTTACAACAGGTGTTGCCTTATGTTTTACTAACCACTTCTCTCAATAGCTCGTTATATATAAAGGCTCCAGCCACGATGTGTAGCTACTGCCAGTCAATAATCAACTGGAGAGAAACGCCTAAGGAAACGGCCGTGGCTTCATGTAGCATACTGTTTTGTCATTTTGCCCGGAATATCCGATAAAAACCACTAAAATTTTCAATCAGAATAACCGATCTCCACGCCAAGACCTGAAAACTAGGCCCTCAAAACATGAAGCAACAGTCAAATACTAGACCGAAAAGTTCATTTAGGTAATTAATTTAATGTCGTCTCCATACACGCATTGTTCGGGAAATCCATCAAGCTATAAATTCTTCTTTCGGGTTTCAATAGGTAAACACACCCGTCTGTTGTTATTAATGTATGTATCCACTATTCAGATTGTTCAACGCATGATTTTCCAGGAAAACAACCTCTTTAGTAAAATGAAGTGATAGAAAGCTTTAAATGCTTTAAGTAAGACGTTTGAACAGATAAGTGTTTAGGGAAGGTCCATATCGAACACAAAATGGCGGGAGATGCCCACAGGTTGCTAGAAGAGCAGAATTGAATCTTGACCCTAATGCCTTACAGCTTGATTCGTTCTTGAAATTCACGTGATTAGTACTGGCACAATCTGTCATCAGATTACCGGGATGTCTGACAGAAAGAAATAAAGTCGTGACACATATCATCTCTCTTCATCTGCCCCTACAAGCGGCCGCCTACCATCTCACGTTCCCAAGGACAATGTTAGCAAAGCTCTTGCAAAAATGTGGAAGATAAACTAAACATTTATTCCCACAAGACGTTAACAATATCGCATTTTAATAGGTTACTTTCTTTAAGAACACAACAGTTCCCTTTTTAGGCGCTTTCGCAAAATACTTGCGAAAAAGTGACTATTGACTTCGTTCTGTCTGTTTTTCCCTCTGCAAGAAAAAACTGAAGATTGTGTTAAAGTTCTAGACGCGATGTTTGCTATTCCCGATTTTGCCGATTGTCTACATTACACAGTGAGCAGAATTTGTTTGCATGTCATTCGCCATTTTACCAACAAAAGTCTAAAGTTAGGTTTTCAGCTACGCCTTTGAAAAGCATTAGAGAGTGACCACGTGTTTTCTTCCAAACCCGTAATTTTGTACGCTGTTGTGTAATACTGTTACGAACGTATTTTCCATTTTAACGAGCTTTTCTTTCTCTGGTTAAGCTTTTACAAAGATTAAAGTGGAAAAGAAGAAAAGCAGTCTGGTTCGACACAGGCTTACAGATTTCCCTTGTATCAGATGACAAATGACCGTTTTTGTCAATACTGCAACGATACAATAGGTACTGATCGTTGCTCAGGAGTGAAGCTTGGGCCATGACAGCGTGGAAGAAGCCCCTTATCTCCGGGCGAAACATTCAGACAAAATATAGAGATTCTGTCAAAAATGTAAGGTCTTATAACTTTCCCTTTGTAGCTGTTTGTTAGGAATTCAGCTTGTAAGAAGCCTATGGTCAAATTTATATAAAAGGTAAAGGTAAAGCAATCCCATTACAGGCCTGGACAGGCCTAGAGTGTTCCAGGAGGCTGAGGCTCCCAGATTTCTAGACAATCGGCACTTGGAGGTGGTAAGGTTGTCAGCCCTACGCACCGGCCGCGTTTACCCCCCAGGAAATATTCATGGTCATAGTGCCATAGTGCGACCGGAAGGATTATGTCAATGGAAAATTCCAATGACACCATCGGGAATCGAACCCACGACCTTCCGGTTTGTACCGCAGTACCTCAACCAACTGCGCCACCGCGGCATCTCTGAAGTGGTAGAACACAACAGAATTAACTCACCCGAACAAGTAACAACTGCCCTTCTGCCCAATGTATCTTTAACTGGAATACGTCGGTTACTGGACATAAATATCTTACAGTCTGACTTCCCACTGGGAAGCCACCACCAAGGTCAAAGCCATTCTTCTGAAGGACTAACATTACTTATCATCATGCCTGTAGAAATCCTTCATCTTTTTTCCAATGGCGCAACAGCCCCTCGTGGGACAGGGCCTCCTCATTATCGAGGCTTCACGATCACATTCAGACACACCACACCTCGTAGGACTCCTCTGGACGAGTGATCGGCCCGACGCAAAGGCCTCTACCTGACGAAACACAACACTCACAAGAGACAAACATCCATGCCCCCAGAAGGATTCGAACCCGCAATCCCAGCAAGCGAGCGACCGCAGATCCACGCCTTAGACCGCGCAGCCACCGGGATCGGCAATTCCCTTAATGTACACATAATAATAATACTGTTGACACTTTGTACTCAGCATTCTGCATTGTGGATTTGTGTATACACAGAACAGCTATTTTACAGAGCAGCTATTTTTTATTTCTTACTTCGCTTTATTACAGAGTAAGAAAGAAGGGGGAAGAATGCGCCTGAAGAAGTGGGGGGAAGGGCATGCAAACGTTTAACAGTAAATTATGTCCCGTGTCGTAATTGGAATCAACGCCGCCCTGCTCCAAGCAAGTGCCTGCCATGGTCCACTCCACGTTCATGACCTTGTTCTGTTGGCCGCGTGGCCACTGGACCTCAAGAAAACAAACAGACTGCCCAATCCACGAACACGAACGTATGTACGTCTTCTGAGTTCTTACACCACGTCGGATAATAACGTTGTTTCGACGTTTCGGAAAAAGTAACGTCTCCACTTCTAGGATACTGACTTTGTTTGGTGTGGCTGCTGAAGGGACTTGGAGGAGCAATTGTGTCCACTGTATACAGCAGACACAATTCCAATCTCATCTCTTTCCCAAGCTCTGGTTGGCCACAATCAGTATTGCAGATAAGGACCCCCCCCCCCCAAAAAAAACTTGCGGCGTCCCAAGGGAGGCCCCCCAACCTGCAGAATACCCAAATTTGTTGTGGGTTCTCTCCCACTGTATTTCATTCTTCTTGCAGCAGGCAGTACTCTGGAATCCTCTAATGACGTCTGGGAGTAACTCTGACAATAATTGTAGCGAGACCCAAATTATCGAGACGCGTGGGCCTCCGGAAGGTTATCTACCCTACTGGCCACAATCCTTGCACACATTCCTATGACATGGACACATTTTCTCCTCGCAGCCGCATCAACAACCACCTTAAACGAACTCAATCATTTGCAAGACGAAGGCAGCAAGTTCCTCCAAAATGTCAGAAACCATTTATTATCTCACACGTTCTACGAATCCAAAAGACTATCACCTGAGCAAACACCCGCCTTGAAAACTTGAATGACGGACAGACAGATAGACATAGACAGAGAGGTTAGATAGATCAGCTAGATTAGACAGGTAGGCAGATACATACATGCATAAATACACAGCTTGATAAATAAACAGCTGATATATGCGAATAAAAAAGGGATTCACAAAAACATAACAGACGATCCCGGCGGCTGCGCATCTAAGGCGTAGGTCTGCGGCCGAGCGCTTACTGGGATCGCGATTTCGAATCCCGTCGAGGGCATGGCTCTGTCTCTCTCTTGTCAGGTAGAGGTCGCAAAGCGCTTGAACGATAACCTCATCAAACACCGAAGAAGACCACAAGGACACGTGGTTTACGATTAGATTGGAAAGTTTAGAACAGGCCACAACCACGTCTTTCACAACTATATGAGTTCACGTTAATCGTGATTCAGCAAACTCCACGTGTCCTTCAGAAATGACGAGCAGTAGGCGAAGAATTAGACATAGTAAATTTCGTTACAAGAACGGTATCAGCAGGAGGCACAATGAGTGACTCCAGCTATCTTGTTCCAGATTGACTGATCCAAACATCAAAAAGACAGTGGCTCGTAAAACGACAAAGAAGAATCCAACAAGACAAAGCGTGATATTTATCAATGACACTCATTAACATACGGGTAGTTTAACGCCCCGTTACGTTTTCGTATTCTTTTTTTGCTAGCTTTATTGCCTACCCTACACTTTACGGGATGTCATAAAGTCATAAAAGACCGTGTGACGTGGCAGCAGCACCAGTGTGATAATGAAGCACAAATTTTCGAAAAATCTTTTCTTTTGACCTGACGCCACATTTATAACATTCCCTTATTAACCCAATTTTTATGACCTGGCTAAGGGTTGGATATCCTAGGAACAGCGTTTTGAGTCCCGCCCTCAGTCAAGAGACTTTCTCAACTCCGCGGTGTGCAGACGAGCAGTGGGATCCACCCGCCCTTAGCCAATGGGTGTATGATACCTTGATCTGTAGGTAAGGCGGACGCGATCTCAAGCGGACTACACACTCCACCTAATGCAGAGATTATAACATGCGTTTAGCTATACCTCAACTTTGCCGTACGTCTTCAAGGCATCGTACCTAATCAAACACAATAGGAGCCTTGTATCTTTACTTCGGAAAAACCTGCGAGGTCGACTGCTTTCCGGCATTTTAATTTTTAAGGTTTAGACTTTTATCCTCTGCATATAGAATGGCTTTGATAAGACAAATTCATTGGGACCTTCAAGAAAATTTGTAATCATTCACCAGTCAAACGCCTTTCGGCGATCAAGGTCGGGTCATTTCCAGTGCCTAGCGACATTGTCCTAATTGCTATGTGTTTGAGATTCTGTTACCTTCACTGTCGCTTGTGCTCTTTAAAGTCTGTTTGTAGTTATTTTGTGGGCCTACATTGCAAATAAAATGTTTACTATTACATTTTGGTTTGTACTGGCCCTGACACTTATAAATAACGCACTCTACACGCCACAGCAATTTTAAAAGAGCTTAAAACATCTTTCTTGTCGGCTTTCCTCAGTGGCCTGATGTGCCGAAACTATCCTTTACGTCCTAGGCAACGTTCCCTCTAATTTTTTTACACATGCGCGGAACTGCTGCTGCTAACAGCAGACAATTTTTCACGACCTGACGACTGCGTGGCACTTTACAATTTTTTTGTAATGTACATAATAAGAATATTTACAACGAAAATTGAAAAATTCAGCTGCGCGGCAACAATTCAGTGTGCGCGGGAGTATTTCGGTTACTGCGCGGCCGTGCACCCGCGCAGCTTAGAGGGAACATTGATCCTAGGTACGTACCCCTGTTCTTCCTTGCCCACGCTTAATGCTGCATGATTTCTTAATCACAAGCACACTACGTCCGCTACTGCTGTTTACTGCAACTTCACTTGCTACCACTTCACACTCCTGGTTTTCATTGTGCTGTCTCATCGTTATTTTTCCTTTGTGGTGGCCAAGATATCCAATATTGCAACAGTGGTTCTTTTTTTTAAGGTTTGTGTACTCTTGCCTTTTTTGATTTCAGCGACACATTCTTGCAGCTTATTTCTATTGCAAATACGTTCCTCCTCTCGGTTACCGTTTTAGGGGGCCCAGTGTAAGTATCCTCATGCACCTAGAATTAACCCTTTAAAGGCGAAGCGTGTCTGTTTTATATAAGGACTCAGTCCGTACCGCGCTGTAAACACTCTCCACTTCGGTTATAAAACCAGTCTCTTAATGTTTTATAAGGCAAAAGTTGCTGTTTGTTCTGAGATCCGTACAAAACACATAAACGCAATGTGGGCACCACGTAGAATTTTTTAATGTTAAACTTGGTGGTATGTAAAGTTGCCGCTAGGCTTTAAAAGGTTAATTTGGCTGTCCAGGCATACGGATCCCAACTTTCAACCCACTGATTAATAAATCCAAAACTACGCTGGGGTGTATGAAATTTAGTTCAATTAGAGCATCATCTTTTTGTATTTTCTATACGTACCTGATATTGCCTAACAATGGAACCTTTTTGTGAACTCTTATGACCCCACCACATTCCTTATATGACCATATACATGGACTGTTTCTAAAGTGGGTTAGGCATAATTGCATTTTTCATTTACACATCCTTTTTGCCTTTCACAAAATTTCAACCTATTTGTCCTACAAACATTTCATTGCACGTGTTAGGATTCCCTGTTTACACACTACTACTTTGAAAGGTGTCCTTGTTCTTTTTGTTGATTCCAAAAACTTGGCACTAAGGACTAAATTCTTTGATCCGGCTGGAAATTTAGAAGGGGAGAAAACTGCACCTGTGTTAGGGTGAGCTTTCACTTGCATAATAGGGTTTCATGATTATTTTCAATTACCTAAGAACGGTTATCAGCTGAAGCTATCACAAAACCTCGAACGAGGTGAGATTGTTTTCACGAAACTTGAGGAATGAAAGAGAAGGAAGGATACGGTCATGGACTATTTAGAAATATTGATTCGGCATTCAACTTGAAGATAATGAGGAAAATTATGACAAAGACAATGTAAGGATAGCTGATAAGCCCGCCGCAGTTCTAAATGAATACATTCTGAAAGCCTACACGCCTACAGCTCTAGCCCTCTACAAAGAATCTCGGTTTCGTCATGTCTGTTCCTCCAGTCTCTCCGCAAGGAACAAATCGATTCCTACTGTATAGATTTTTGTGGAAACTGATACTAAAACCTGTTATTAAAAATTGTTAAGGTATTAGACTGTTGTTAAAATCGAGTAAAATAACAGACACCTTACACGAATACCGACGTACACATGCCTAATTCCGTTACTAACATGTTTTGTAAATACCTTAGTTACAAAGGTTACAAAAGTAACAACGGTTACCTGAACTCCCCGAAGTTTGTGGCTCTGCCAACCTTTTCTAACTTGTTCAGAAAGCGACGCGGTCACACAGATGCACCGACTTACAACAGGCCTATCTACAAATTAAGCAGACAACACACTTCCCCATAATGCATAAACATACAGAACCACCTTAAAGCAAACACAACATCAAAAGGAGTTCTTAACATAAACATTACGCTATTCATTGTCTTTCATTCGGTAAACATTACCCCTGAATTATGTATTATTCAGCAACGCTGTCTCCTGTACAGAAGTTTAAACCATGAATCACAGTGGTGATGACCTTGTCAATGTGAACATTCTTACTGGCAGGAGAACACAAAAGGATCGCTCTCATTGAATTCCACACACCGCAAACCCTACATGTGCCAAGAGGGCGTTGAATATACATCCACTTTCTGAGAGATATATAAGCAATTATAAAAAGCAGTTGCACACGAAATTAATTTTAAGTCAGACAAGACTAAACGCAGGCATCTTCGTGTGGAGAAAACATGGCCCAGAAATAGGCCTGCGATCCAATCCGTCTGACATGAATTATTTGTAAACACACACACACACACACACACACACACACACACACACACACACACACACACACACACACACACATGAGAATTGGAATTTAGTCATTATTCTGGCCCCATGTAGAGAACAGCGCTTACAGTTGGTGGCAGTGATTGCAGAAAATAATAACGTCGAACCCGGTTACAAAGGCATCGGTTTATACGTCCCCTCGTTTATAGCGTCAGATATTTTGTGGTACCAATTAATTCGTCACTGTTAACCACAACATTACGTTACTCTCTGAGAACAACACTAGTTTATAACGACACAAAATATCCAGTCTCTTACATGACGTTATAACCGTGTTCAAGTGTACGTTATTATGAAACAGTTAAGAAACACCTAAGCGTCAGTCGGTAACGCAGTCTCGATTTTTCCTTATAGAAGTTATCTCTAGGTAGTGGCCACGTTTATTCTGTGAAGCTAGTGTGTGCGTCTACAGAAGGAGCTCACACAGGAACAATGAATCTGCACACACCAAAACACTAAGCTGTCCGTCCCTAGGCACTAATGTTGCACCAGACATACTGAGTCTACCGTTTATTATTTCTTCATAAATCTTTACAAAGACTAACGGCTGCTGCAGTATTGTGTGTATCTAATTCATGATATGCAAGTACAGAATTGCCCTGAGCGACAACTCACATTCAAAAAGAGCTTGGTATAGGTCCGGTGTAACGGTGAGCCTGTTGTTACTAGAAGGGCCTAAGTCCTACCTGTCCGTGTCTGTCACAGGTACTTTCTTAAAAGCAAGGCAAAGAGAGATCTTTTTATATGATAAAAAACATACAGAGTTTAGATACAACTCACAACACTCAGTCCAACAAAATGCACAATATTCTTCGTAGATATTTTACATTACAACATCTTGTTGAAAAGTCCAACATGTTTCGACCCCCTATCATATAGGCCTAAAGAAACCAAAAGTTACCCAGACAGCATGCGGCAGTAAGTGCTGACATATTTTAGGCGTGTTCTAACAATTATGAAAAGCGACTATGAGCATCGTCATGTAGGCCTATGTCTGTCTGTCAGTCCGCATGGAACAATTCGGCTCCTATTGGACGGATTTTCATGCAAACTGATATTTGAGTATTTTCCGAAAATGTGCACAGAAAGTTCAAGTTTCATTAAAATCTGAGAAGAATAACGGGTACTTTACATGACGACCTGAGTAAAGTTATGATAATATCTCGCTGAATTCTTCTTAGAATGGGCAACATTTCAGACATATGTGAGTGGAAAAATCAAAACACACATCTTATGCTCAATAACTTTTCTCCGAATATCGTGACCTTTATGCAATAACGTGGAAAAACATGGTAGATCCAATATAATACAGCGCATGCGCTTTGAATGCTGGATAACTAAGGCTACAGGGACACACTCAAAATATGTAATATTCATTGCTTTTGCACGGCAAAAACAGTGGTCACGCGAACGCGCCTGAATGTTACGCTATAGTTCATTTCCTGTCTTGTATATCATTAATAACCCTTAAGTTACGTATTGACTAGCGTCCGCCCCCGACTGGTGCGCCACCTCTAAACACAACTCCAGTAATCCCTACTGTCTTCAGACCTTACAACCACGCGAAAATTTAAAATCATAATAATTACAGCAAACTAAATTCTGTCAGCACTCTGCCACATCCTGGAGTATTTTTAATTTTAATTCTCAGATGTTCCGATAGGGAAGACAAAATAAAAATTCTGAACTGAATGACACCAAACATCCCCAGAATTTATAACCTGTTCTAAACCTATTGGGTGTAATTTTGAAAGTGCTGCTGTCCTTCACAAATAAGTGGAAAGATTCATTAACTGCCCTGGTATTATCATTTTGTATTGAATTATGGTGACGAGATACTTTCATTGCCACAGATTTACTATGCATATTGTCCACGGTCTGATATCTTGATTACGAGACGCCGCGGGAGTCGGTTTTTTCCTGTCTTCAGGCAATTGTTAGTGAACTGTAGGTTCTCATTTAATTCAGTCGCTTCCTCTACATGGTCTATCAGTTAGAAATCGAAATGTCTATCCAAATGGACCCTAATCCTATCTCCGTTACTACCAGGAGTCCTTTTATTTTTAACCCATTTAAAATATATATTACCTTCCAACAATATAACCACTATAAAGACGAAATGCAAAGGAAATGCGGGAAGATGTCATAGTATATTTTAAATACTACAAAATTATTTTGTATAAGCAACTAAGGAAAATCATTAAAAACTCGAGTAGAAAATAAAGTTTCATGGCGGAGATTCATATACGGGACATTTCGGTAACAATGCAGAAGTGCTAGCTACAAGAAATCTTAAGTTCTTCACTACCACGAGCGATCCCTCCATATAAGGAGTTCATGACACCTGCAGAAACAGAGCTATTCATGCAATCTATGGATGGCAAGGGAAAGAGAAGGGCAAGAACATTTGCAGTTAAACGTTAACAAAATTAATTGTTATTAACCTTTTAAAGCCTAGCGGTAACTTTACATACGACCAGGTTTAACATTAAAAAATTCTACGTGGTGCCCACATTGCGTTTATGTGTTTTGTACGGATCTCAGAACAAACAGCAACTTTTGCCTTATAAAACATTAAAAGCCTGGTTTCTATAACCGAAGCGGAGAGTGTTTACAGCGCGGTACGCACTGAGTCCTTATATAAAACAGATACGCTTCGTCTTTAAAGGGTTAAATAGGGCGTGGCAAGTTATGACTTGCAGCAGAAATTCGCAATTCCCTGTGAAACCAAGAAAACAAATATGGCAACACTGTGTCAAAACTCTGCCCTTGCATTTTCTTAGAGCAACAATGCTGTGCACGATGAAGGGTGAGGAGCGGGTAATGCCTTAATCTCCAACTCGAATCTATTACGCGATCCCCAGGAGATTGAAAAACTTTCTTTTTTGCGTTCCTAGTACACCGAAGAAGAAGGAGATCCATTGAATTTTATTTTCTGGATAGAAAGGCGTCATACACTAAATTGTTCATTATCTGAAGTCAGTGAAGCAGACGAGCTGGTGCCCTGGGCCTCGTTGAGACCCAAGCCTCACACAAATAACTCTTTTCTATAAGGCACTAATACGAATGAAAGACACACTTTATTCCAAGGGAACAAAATCGGTGTATTGGGATTATCCTTTATTTTTGCTTGTGTTGGCCTAATATGCTGGAAATTACGAGGTAGTGCGATTGTCTTTTTAGACTTCGTTGCAAAGCCTAACGCGGATTGTATTAGGCTTGTTATTATCAAATTTTTCTTTACTTGGAGCATCAATTATTTTATTTTTGGCTCGTTCGAAAAATTGCGAAAAGCGATTATTAGTTTCGTCGTGTCTGTCTGTCCGTCTGTTTCCCTGTCTGTACGCATGACAACTCGGCTCCAACTGGAAGAATTTTCATGAAATTTTAAATTCGAAGATTTTTCAAAACTCTGTCGGGAAATTTCAATTTTAGTTAAACTCTTACAAGAATACCAGGTCCTTTACATGAAGGCCTATGTAAATTTATGATACCATCTCACTGAATTCTTCTCTGAATGAGATATGTTACAGGCAAAAGTTGTAGAGAAAATCAAAACACACATTTTATGTTCAATAAATTTTTCGAAATGTTTTGCCGTTTATGAGATAATGTGGAGAAATATGGTACAGCCAGACAGGCCACAGATGACAACATTAATACGGCAAATACGCTTTGCATGCTGGGTAACTAAGGTTACAGATACACACTGAGAATATGTAACACTTATTGCTTTTCCACGGCAACACTGGTTACGCGAACGCGCTCTCAATGGTACGTTTATACGTACATTGCATGTCTTGTTAAAAGCTATCCACAACCAGAGACAGAGCTCCTCACTTACGCACTAACATTGCATGTACATTCTTACTTCGTATTACGTATCCGGCTGCCTAAACCATGCAATTCCTTGACAAACCTAAGGTACACAGTTATCTCTACGCCTAACGACATCAGTATGATGGCGTATGGCGGGAGAGGGGGAGCGGTAGATATAAGTAAATGAAAGTAGATTTCACCCTAGAAGAGGCCATGAAGGCCCAGACAGGGAGTAGGGGTACAGTTCTACCCTTTGTTTAACCTCGGCGCTAGATGGGGGTGGGTGTTTAACGCCACGCCCCAGACGCTTTGCCCCCCGGAACGACTTGGTACCCAAAACATAGGAGGCTGGTTGGGCCACGGGGCCGGTCCGGAAAAGTGCGGGAAATCCCGATCCCACTGGGACTCGAACCCCGCAGTAGATACATACTTTCACAAGTACTAACCTCCTACCCTGGCATTTTTACCTTCGGAAACAGCTGCCGATACCAACGGAAGGAGAGAATTGATTGGCTTAGCATCGAGTAGGTCATCTCCTGCACCGTCCAAAATGAAGCCAGTGACCGCGGGCAGTCATTTTGTTGACTGAATTATCCTGGCTCATTAGTTTGTTAATCATCTTATCAGTTACCATTTACGTGTTCTTTAGTTATATTAGTTCCATGAGCGTGTAGGAAAAAATTCGTATCCTGGATTTGTGTCTCATATCCCTTCATTAAAAATACACTGTGATCCATTTTATTGCAATAAGACGAACATTGGTTCCCTCATAGTACAAAGTTACGTCTCCCATTCTGCTAACGACGTATAATTGTGAGCAAAAAGTTGAGCCCAAAGAGTCGGTCATACACGATTACAATTGAGAATCAGAAGGGCAGTAATTTTAATAAAACAATTTGTTTGTACCGGTATTTGCTTTATCAGAAGTCAAAGAATTTGCAATAGCGGTAAGTATACGCCCAACTCGATCGAATATTAAGAAATTATGCACTCTGCCCACAGAGTGTGTATACGTGTGTCACATCAGTCTCCGAACAAAAAGCGATTGTCTCCCTATACAAGAGGGAACGATGGTTAACATATACAAAATTGTAATTTAGCGCTTTCTTTTGCATGGGCTTGAAACGTGGTCTCTCATACTGAAGGAGGAACATACGCTAAGAGTGTTTGAGAACAGGGTGCACAGGCAGATATTTGGGCCTACGAGGGACGAGGTAACAGGCGAGTCGAGAAGGCTACATAACGGGGAACTTTACGATCTTTCCTCCTCATCAAATATCATTCGGGTGATCAAATCGAAAAGAATAAGATGGGTGGGGCATGTATGGGGGACAGGAAAGGTGCATACAGGTTTTGGTGGGGAGACCTGAGGGAAAGAGACCACTTGGAAGACTTAGGCGTAGATGGGAGGATAATATTAAATGGCTCTTCAAGCAGTGGGATGAGGAACCAGGGACTGAATTGACCTGGCTCAGGATAGTGCAGGTGGCGTGCGCTTGTAGAGGCTGTGATAAATTTTTGGGTTCCATAAAATGCGAGAAATTTCTTGATCGGTTGAGGAACTGTTAGCTTGTCAGGAAGGACTCATGGAGTGAGTCAGAGTGACCGATTGGTTTTCTAATGGATAAAAGTGATTTTTCTGTGAGCTAAGCATTGAATAATTAAGCACAAAGTACACTGACCAGTTCTCAAAAGATTATCTGTTTTGGGAATTTATACATTGCTACTTTAGGACTATTACAGAAGGTGCAAAGGCAGAAAGCATAAAGGACAGGCAATGTCCATATATCCGCCCGCAAGTTTCGTCTTAGAAAGTACTACATGGTTTTGAAACAAATTTCTTATTGGAAACGTAGCCCAAATTTGGCAGGCAAATTTATTTTTTTTTCGAAATGGCCAAACATAATCTCTAAGGTATGCGTAGCCCGAACAAAAATGTACTGATTTCCCCCCAGACGATTCATTTTATACCAAAGAATTATGGCATATGACGCAAAACCCCACAGAATCTACAGGCTGTAGTTGAAATATGCTTCGATGTGATGAATAAAGCATATCTTGCGCTTGCCTGCCTATCGGTAACACTGGATTTGAATTTGTAATAAACGGCCACCAAATCCATGAACTAGGTATACCCAAAGTAACATACAGCGCACTTCAAAAACATTTGTGACCAACTGCAGTGAACCTTTTCACACTCTTTGAGACCGTTCTGCCAGTTTAAAGTCCTATCTCTGTAGCGTGCAAGATTTCACAGTAGAGCGCTGAAAATGTTTAGAGCACTTTCCATTATTTCTCGTCATACTGCATTGAAAGTTCTCCCGGCAGGATGGTTCAGCATCCGGTAAACGGAAATCAGTATCAGAGCTGAAGGAAAACATAAAGGCGTTTGACGTTTTACAAACACCCCGGGGGCTCAGCTGAGAAAAGAGGAGGTTGGAGTGACGGGAGGGTTGTTTCAGCTCAAGAGACCTCGACTGCTTCTTCTCTGTAAGAATTAGAAAAACGGAATGAAGCGGTGAAAGGGAAGGGATGGAAGATTACCTCTCAGGCTTCTCTGTACCTCGTCAGGGCCTTATTCCATTCAACGCAACACACAGAATGGTGACTGATAGTGGATACAAGAAAGCTCTTAAGAAGCTAGTAACTATCCTGCCTCGTAGAACTATAATTTTTGAAACCGCCAATATAAAAATTCATCATAGGCCATGACTGCAGATATCCAATCTCGGTCCCACATTCAACGTACCTAAGATCTACCTTAAAATTGTCCTCTTATCCCCTTCTCGGTCTTCCATATTATCGTCTGCGACAAGATTTCTCAGTCAGAAATATACGCGTAATTTCCGGCTCTCGATGCAATTTGGATGACATCTACACTCTTGTGCGTTATTATGCAGCGTCAAGTGGTAATCCTTTACCGACGTTTCGGGACAACAGATCGGTCTCATCTTAAGGGGTCAAAAAGTCCGCCTTCTTCTGTGTCCAAACGTTCTGTACGACTGTACAGGCCCTGAGACTGTTTTATCTTTACATGTATGGGTATTACAGCGCATGCCAAAATTTATCTTCCCATATTATGAGTCAAAAAACAACAAAATTCCCAAAAATTAAGACAGAAAACAAGTAAATTTGGTTACTAACACTTTGAAGCATGCAATTCTTATAAATAAGACGAATTTTTAATTGCGACCCCTCAGAGATCTAAGATCTGTCCGTCATGGGACGAAACGCAAATTGTAGAGGTAATCTTGTCCCCATATGCGCCATAAAGGCATATAAGGGAAGTAGATGTATAGCTTGACACATGCGTAACCTCGCCATTAGATAGAGATGAGTGGTGAACTTCATGTCCTGGCTGCTTTTATCGCCGCAGAATAACCCTCGATATCAATTAAATTGGAGGCTGGTGGAGTCCCACAGACGGCACGGACATTATGGGGAAGAAGTAAGCTTCTTCCTTGTTCCAAAAACTGGGCCCCGGATCGTCCAAGCCGTAGTATAGCCACTATACTGATCGTGATACCCCAGACTGTGCCTGATTAAGGACAAAAATTTTACCCGACTTTTATGAAAAAGTGTGGAAAGAAAATTAATTATTGCATTTGTCCTTGTTTTGTTTCAGATTATCAAAAGTTAACAACTGCGAAATGAAAATCTAGAGGCAGCAACAGAGCGAGTGCAACACAGTTCGGTTGGCTACACCTACACTTACAGGCGTGTTTAATGTTAAAAGCTAATCAGTACAGCTACTTGAAGTGGCAAAACAAATAACTAACTAAAACGCGGGCCAGATAATTAAAATAAATAATTGACTCCATGGTGGAATTATTGCCACAGCGGCTGGTTGAAGTATGTTTTATGGGAAACGAAGGTTCATGACCGTGTTCCGAACAGCCGATCACTTGAGCATCTCAGTCTAAACCGCTACTTAAAACTCAATTTTTCAAAGACCCATTTGCACGTTATTATTCCGTCCATGTCTATGCCTTCAAAGTGATGTCTTTCACTTAATATTCCAGGATCAAAATTTTGTATCCATTCACCTCTCTTCCCCATCTGTGCCCCACTTCTCTTTCATCATATCCCTAATTACTGGAATCAATTGACCTGTACGTTGGTAACAACTTCTTAAGTGTTGTTTAAAAAGTTCCAGAAGTCCTAATCCTGCAAATAAACTGATTACAATTTAGCCTGTTCCACGTGTTACATCTGTGTAACCTGATAAAACATCACGCAAGACAGGAACAAAAGCAAGCAGACTATGACACTGATGCTGCAGCTATTGCAGAAGGTAACCCACATTCTCCACCACGCTGACAAATTTACCCCCGACACTTTGTCACGAGACAAGAGGGTGCAGAGGGATTAAAACTCCCCGTCATTGTGTGGCTTATCGTCCCTAATCTATAAGCCACAAGGATGCTCATCCAGTGGTGGCTCCTACCCACACAACCGCTTTCAGACTTTCCGTGAACCCGATTAACCACCCTTCAGTTTGGAAATTATACACATAGCATACAGCAAAGCAAAATTATAAGCAAAGTTTTAGCTGCGTACGTCATGAAGGCATATGTGCGAGTGGCAGCATAGCTACATTCGCTCTTAACCTTTTAAAGCCTAGCGGTAACTTTACATACGACCAGGTTTAACATTAAAAAATTCTACGTGGTGCCCACATTGCGTTTATGTGTTTTGTACGGATCTCAGAACAAACAGCAACTTTTGCCTTATAAAACATTAAGAGACTGGTTTTTATAACCGAAGTGGAGAGTGTTTACAGCGCGGTACGCACTGAGTCCTTATATAAACAGATACGCTTCGCCTTTAAAGGGTTAAACTGCGAGGTAGGTACAGGTGAATGGCCAGTTTCACGGCCTGGTCGTTTTATTCCCGGGGAGTGCGACCACCCCCCATAGCCATTGAACAGCAGAGAGGCTAGGGGAACAATAAATATAAAATATATATAAAAAATTAATACGAGTGAAAAAAATATTTCCCAATAACATAGCCTTATGTTATAATAGCACACGTAATTGTCCTTGTGGTTCAGCTGTTGCAGACACAAACGACTGTCGCAAATCTAATCACGATAAAGAAATCAAAATACATGAAATATTAAGTTATTTTTCCTCGTATTTCTCTGCACGTTCTCCATAAGAAGTAAAGGATTCTTCAAGTGCAAGTTACGAAACTTAGTGACTTGCGCTTTATCTCACACAAATAATATTTGCAACAAGTTTTTGATATCGAAAAGGGTATTCCAAATGACTTATTCTTATTTGTAGTTATTCAAGAGTAAAAATGTCCGGATTATATACTCATAAACATGATGTGGTAAACCGGCACTAATAATCTACCAAAAGGTTTTGATTGTGGTTTAGTTTGATTTATTTCACGCTACATTTGCTTAATAATCAGACTGAACTCGGGGGTACAGATATTTATGTCTTGATCTTCGTCAAGTTTTAATGGAAGTCGGTATAGGCCCACTATAATCTCGTTAGTCGATAATTACGTTGCATAAGTTCCTTTCGTATTAATTTATCTTAAGTGCTAATTTAGTTGAAGGTCTGCATGAACCCTTGTGTATGTATCTTCAGTCCTCTACAGACTCTGATAAAGGTTGAAGTTTGGCAATAACATGAATGTTTTAATGCGTGGGCCTTACTTTGACGAATTCCTGTTTGTTTTAAGGGCCACTTCACTTCAGTTTCGATAACAACATTCAAATTTACTGCGTTTGGATAAATATTAGGCATATGCGTGTAATGAAGAGCATTAGCTTTATCTTTGCGACAGAACTTGCTTTTAAACTGCCAAAATATTATTTTCATACGTAAATATGTATGCCATTTGTTCAACAAAAGATACAGAAAATTAACGCCAATAATTTGCGGATAAATATTATGGTTAGGAAGTTAGTCACATTTACAGCCAAAAATCATTTTGGAGATTTGAGATTTTGCGCCGGCGTAGCTGAGTATTCCGTTCTGGCTTACGATGCTTCTTCACTGGGTAAGGCTTTACCAGATGACAAAGTACCATATGGCGGAAGACCGGAATCCTTAAAAATTACTGTCCCCATATTTAATTTATGTATACCACATCCAGCGCTGTTTCAAATGAATTCGCTGATCGTCAAGGGTTCTATATTTATGTTCCTAAAGCGTATGCATGTTGGATAAGCATCACTTTCTGAGAAAATCTGGCTTCGTGTAACTGGATTTGTATTTGACCGATATGAACTATACTTAAATTATCTCTAAGAACGTTTAGACATCCCTAATACCAGACTTCACCAAATACGATCAGAGGGATAGGAAAGACAAGGTTTCCCGAGTAGATGTTAATTTTAAACGTTTTGTGTAAAGAAGGTAAACACTTCTGAAGCATGTCAAATCTTAGTTAAATTTACTGTAGCACCCTATAGACTTACGGAAGCAAATCGTATATTTTGAGGCTCATTATCTAAATATATCCATTATTACATATTTCAGCCATATAAAAGAAAAATTTATTGAGTCTGTGATGTTAAAAATACAAAATAACTATACTGTTGTATAGTAACAGAAGCAAAATTGCGAATATATGAAAAACTGCAGATAAAAATTCCATGTCTTTCGACAGTGACCAGCCGCCTCTGGTGGATCTCTGATGACTCATATAGAACAGGACAGCCGACTTGGGGGGTGAAGCTCGAAAAAATAATGAGAAGCTAGAGGAGGAAATGTGATTAGAGGATCTCTTGCTAGGTGAGGTGCTAATATTTTGCTTATTAACCTTTTAAAGCCTAGCGGTAACTTTACGTACCACCAGGTTTAACATTAAAAAACTCTACGTGGTGCCCACATTGCGTTTATGTGTTTTGTACGGATCTCAGAACAAACAGCAACTTTTGCCTTATAAAACATTAAGAGACTGGTTTTATAACCGAAGTGGAGAGTGTTTACAGCGCGGTACGCACTGAGTCCTTATATAAAACAGACACGCTTCGTCTTTAAAGGGCTAAATTGAAGGGTAGAATTTCGTTTAAATAACGGCTCTAATGTTACAGTAACAGACAAGATGGTCACACTTCTTAATCCCTGATCCTTTTTATCTTTTTTTCAACGACGTTCTAAGAAGATCACACTATGTGGTATCGATTGATAGAACGATTACTAAATTAGAAAGAATGTGGGAAAGGGCAGTTGTGGCCAAATTTAGATACTATCCCACACTTAGCTGAAGAAACCGAGGAGAACCACGCAAACACGTGTCGTTATAGTTGATTTCGGGCAGACTTTTGAATCAGGGACCTTCGGCCACATACATAGCAGATATGACTGCGGAGTCTGGCAGGCCTGCAAGCACAACAATTAATACTAAAATGTATTAAAAACTTAAGTTAATATCGGCCACAACACATACTTAATGGGGTGCATGAAGACACAGAACGCAAACCTGTTCATACCTTAACGTCAAATGTAACTTCAATGAGTGCTTTCCTTTCTTACAACCGAGCCTGCGATGATCGAGTCATGAATTCTTAATTCACCCTTGATGCCTATGGGTTCTCACTATTAGCAGTTAATCACAGTTTACAGCAAACTTAACCAAGTCGAATATGAGAACATTTTTTATGTAGTTAGAAATGGGTATGTAAAGTCGGAAGAGGCTTGAATTCCCTGCAGCCTGAACTGAAGGAGAAAAAACAAAATAAGAAGAAAAAGAAAAAGAACACAATTTAGAGACCTCGAGTGTCAAATTCAGATGTTTTATAAAAATCTTATTTCTTGAAATAATTCAAATTGATAAATGTTAACAAAACACAGAATATCACACATTTAAGCCTGTACCCTAATCTTAGAAAGAGAAAGTAACAGTAGGTTGAGAAAATTGCTAAGGGGGAGCTTCAGACTCTGCACTGGTAAACAGAGTTTGAGTGGTAGAATGAAGCAAGATTTCATGGGCAGAACACAGAGCATTAAGAGGGAGATGAGTAAGGCACACGACGTTTCATAATCGAAAACCCTAAAGGGAAAAGAGCTCTTGGGAGACCAACAGGCAGATAAGTCAATAGTATGGAATTTGGTCTTACAAACTGTGTACTGGATCTAAGTCGCTCAGGATACTGTCCAGTGTCAAACCATTTTGAATGCTGTAGACACATTACACCTTCGGAGTCCGTAATACGTGTGGGTAACGTCATGCATGGCTAGATAGGCTGAGGGCCTGTCAGACGCTCTGAAGAACTTCACTCCATACAGATATTATTTCTTCGTTTGCAGAGGAGTAATTTACATTTTAATAAATCAAATCCAAGCAATTTGCCATGTACTATTTGTATTACTATGACATTACTTCTCTAAAGTGGGATCCGTTTCACATTAAAAGTTCATATCCTCAAACTGTAAAAGGCTCTGGAGCTACAGCAAAACACTTAATACAATATATTATCTGCTATCCAATTAGTAAGCAGATGTGTAAGATAATTAAATAGACGTTTATTACAGGTCATTATGACTAGAACATGTTTGTGGAATGTTTTGATAACTGGATAATTACAGAGAAATTATATGTAGGCACGAATCTGTAATAGCGTGTTTCTAAAGCACGCGCACGAAGTACCCTATACAACAGTGATAAATCAACTTGATCGGTTTTTTTTAGAAGGTACCTAGCAGTGTATATTATCCTTGGTACACTTTTATATGGCGCAGGCAGAGTTTTCACGCTGGAGGTAAATTATAGCTTTAGCATGCGAATTTACGCATTTGCCAGTGCAGTGCAAGGACATGGCACGTATTTTGACTGTTATGTTTCATGTTTCACTGGCTTCGTTTTCAATAAGACAAACAGGCTGCAGCGATTTCTGTACTTGTTAAAGTCACAATGTAATGTCCTTCAGTTGCAAATGTATTCTGGGACTGTAACCAGGATTTCAAACGGGCGTAGAAGCGGCTATATTCCACACAAGTAGCCCCTGAACACTTGGTTTTGAACTAAGTTACATCCAGTGAATCCAGACGCGACGACTATCACGCATACAAAGTGACATAGGCTGCACACAAAAACAGCAACAACAACAACGACGACGACGACGACGACGACGACGACGAATCCGGAATCTGTATTTTACGAGGGTCTTTCAGTAGCAAGTTTAAAATGCAAATAATTGGGTTCACTATTTTCATCCCTACCAAAGAGTCCTGATTTATTCTACTGCTATCCCCACTACTTATCATGTAGTCTCCGCCACAACTGAAGCTTTTGTAGGGCGTAAAGCAAGTGTTTATATTCCCTGTTGACGGAAGTTCGAGTACCGTGTTATCAGCCATCGTGCCCCAACTGTCTCCTTCAAACTTGTGGCCCCCAAGCTTTTGCATTAGTGCTGAAAGCAGGTGATAATCGGGCTGCGACTAATTGCCCTGATGTAGTCACAATCGGTGTTGGTTACTGAATGAAGAAATTACACACCAAACTACTTGTCGTCTGACGGCCCATCGTAATGATTTGCTTCGTAATATTTGCTGCTCAGCACTTTGAAATTTTCTACTCTTCTGATGTTTGTGTCGTAAGAATCATTCTCAGAGGAAAAATCAGTCGAGCCCTGAAACCGGCCACTCTCCATGATCTACTTCCGAAAGATGAGAACACGTAGCACCTTAATTCAAGGACAAGAATAACAAAAAACAAGAAGATAAAACTTTCCAAAATGAGGGGCCCCAATGCTGTAAGAATCTCTCTTATCATTATCATCTTTCTCTCATTAATTTCAGTCTCACTATATTCATCTTACCTTCATGTTCGTTATTACCATTAGTGCTATTATTTGGCGTGTTAGTATAAATAAGAAATTCGGTAAGAAAGGAAGTCAATAGCGTAATATCGGTATCACCGATATAGTAGACACATATGGGAAGAAGTCCGACATACACATTTTGCTTATGACCAATCAAACGACAGCATGAAGCGGAATTATTCTGACACGCTGACAGTCGCGCAACTTTTGTTGAACTCGAAGATTCATTACCGCCTTAACAGCAGCCTTTTTTCTCCTGCCACAGACCTTATTTTTTTAAGATCTCCTTCAAATATCTTATACAAAAGGGCTGTGTTCTGTAAGAATTACTAACACACGTTACAGAAGCCTACTTATAATCAGGGCCGTAGAGTCGGTACACAAACCTTCCGACTCCGACTCCTTGATTTTTAAAACTCCGACTCCTTCATAAAAGCTCAACGTGTATTAATAATGGTAAACCTGTAAGACGTTTCATCACCACTACATAAATTATCAGGTTACTTTTTAGACTTACAACTTATATTTAAGTATAAGTCTAATGCTTACTGTAGCTATCGGGGCTCTGGATTTGGAGTATCTAGTTAAGATTTTAGACTGAGATCGGAGTCGGAGTCGGTACATTTTTGCAGACTCCGGCTCCGACTCCACCTAAAATTCCTTCCGACTCCTACTGCACGACTCCGATTCCGACTCCGACTCCACAGCCCTACTTACAATTAGTTACATTCCCAATAACTTTATATACCTACATGCTATAAAAACTGCGATGTTCACAGGTGTTAATTAAAAACATCTTTAACCTTTTAAAGCCTAGCGGTAACTTTACACATGACCAGGTTTAACATTAAAAAATTCTACGTGGTTCCCACATTGCATTTATGTGTTTTGTACGGATCTCAGAACAAACAGCAACTTTTGCCTTATAAAACATTAGGAGACTGGTTTTTATAACTGAAGTGGAGAGTGTTTACAGCGCGGTAAGAACAGAGCCCTTATATAAAACACATACGCTTCGTCTTTAAAGGGTTAAGCAGATCAATTAGATTTGCATTATAAATAAATTTGTCATTCCACGAAAGTCAGGATGACCAAACCATCCAGTTTTACAGAATGAAGATCTGAATACATATATTAGAATTACATGACTGTCGGAATTCCAATCAGATGAAGACAACAGTATTAAATAAGCTCAGCTGCAAAATTGGTGCAATTGCATTTTGTGCTGGCTTAAATACATACGCTTGCGGTAAAATTCCTCCAATAGCAGAATTTGCGTTAATAATCTCACATTAGCCGTGTTATGTCTGAGAGGGGACACGCAAACTTGAAATAAATGGACTTTGAATACAAATCAAGTGTGTTGTTTCTGTAACATCTAAGATTTACTTTTAATAATAAACTCTAAGCAAAACCGATCTCCACAAAACCAACCAGATAATCACAAGCCTGTATTTGCGCAATAGCTCTGAACTTCTTTTACAGTGCATTCCCAGAAACATACACATATTTTAAAGCGTTCTTGATACGTTTGAACTCAGTAAGCTTATCAGTTGCATTTACAGCCGTATTTTTAAAGACAAAAGGTACAGATATTGCGATTAAAGCAGGTATATATTTGTGACAAAACCGACAGACACTAGAACATTTAAATTTTACGTCCAATCATGTTTTCTGAGAGTCTTACTGTTTTATGCATATTTTAACAAGAGGGATTTGTATGCTCTTCACAGACAGAAACAGAGCGAAAGCCATAGAAATGTTTGCCTGTGCTACCACGTTTTAAAATAAAGAGTTCTCGTTTATTTAGTGAGTTCGGTAAGAAAACTGAATAAAAATGCAACATACTATTTTCTGGTTACAAACATTTCTCTTTTCACGGTTCTTTATGTTTCCATATTATTTATTTGACAATTAAATAAAAATATATTTTTAGCTTCATCTCAAGTAGGGTCAAAGAAGGCAAAGATTAAATTTTCCCTGCAGTATGTTGTGTAAATCCTCAATATTAATTTAGATTCCATTTCATACGAAGGGAACTGAAATATTCCGATGGACATATGAAGCTTAACTGTTCACTTCGCAATTTATGTGCAATGAAAGCACGACATTTCTTTTGGATAAAAAATAGAATTCATGGTCAAAATTACAAGACGAATTTTAGTAAGGACAATATTAAATTACACTGATCATAGTTACTTTAGGACATAAGCCACTCTAGGTGTAAAATAATTACAGGAAGAAACCCTTAAAAATGCCTCAGCACCCCCATTCAGGTCTGCGCTTTTTATATTGGAAGCATAATACTCCCCGGTGACACAGGGCTGTGATCAAATATTCGTTAAGAAGAGCGTTTGGGAGAGGGAGAACCTGGGGGCGGTATTTCGAGACGTAAATCAGATATGACTCGAGATTGGAAATCAGATTTTAGGGGAGTTTCTGAGAAATGTCTTTTAAGGTTGTGATGCCATCGTTTTGTCTTTTGCTCCTTCATTACACAAACAGCATGGCCTAGTCACTTCCCCTCCGTAAGTCTGGCTACTTTCCAGAAGCCTTCTGTATTACACGCCCACTCACTCCATTCCAGTGTCTGCTTACTGAGCTATGTCGAATTTATGAATCGTGCTAACCTCGTCGTGACGTAAATTGTTGTGTACAGATTTGCATGCCAGGTGGCTTCTATTCGGACGCAAGGAATGTTCCCAGAAGGCAAATAAAGTATTTTGTTTCAGACAAATTGCGACTACAGATCGCACATATTATGTAAAAACTCCTGTCGCAGATACTGAAAGGAATAAGAAAGAAGAGAAGAATGGAAATTTTCATACCTTATGGTTGTGGACGGAAAAATAACTAGGTTTAAAATAAAATGAATGTGGGTGTAGAAGAGAAAGTATCTGAAAAATTGGAAGACGCTGGGTTCATTAACCAAAACACGTGGGCAAAACACCCTGGAATTTTTTTGGATATTGATTCGAATATGGATATGTGTTATTTATTTAGAGGCCTATGCAAGCAAGCACAAGTATTCCTCTCTGTGAGAGTCACTCCATTCTCGAAATACTGCAGAGTCTAATGTACAGTAACTGCGTCTCACATTTATAACATTTATTTAGTTTCTCAGTACGGTTTCCAAGAAAAATTAATTCCGAAAGAAACCTGTTTCAAGTACATGGACTGGGGGACTACATAAGCCAAAATACCACAAAACAAGTACCAAATGACATACACAAAATTGATCGCACACGTAATTGAATTCCTGTGCATATTTATACCTAGTCTGAACAATTATATCTCATTACTCTTCCGTATTTTTATTGTACAATATGATGTTATTTGCCTGCTATTTCGTAACTCAAACTCACATATTTTTACAAACTACTCGCCATACTAAACTTAGATATCCTGAACCTGCTGATTTAACGAATCAAATGGACCTGCTTAACAGCATAACACTACTTGATACTAGCATGCAAATTTAACACATACAAATGCGTATTACTTTCCTTTTTATATCCTCACACAAGTAGCTAACAGTTACAGAATGAGAGGTTGTGGTGATGAAAAAAAAAAGGTAAATAAAAAGGGGAGGGAGTGAGTGTAAAGCGGGAAAACATAAAAAGGGGGAGTGTAAAGATTGTGTTCTTCGTGACAGATCTCACAGATTATCTCGTAATAATTAAGTGCCTGGACTTTTAACTGTAGCCAGACGACTGCAAGAGGAGGGGGAGTGAGGAAGGGGAAGACGAAATGTCCGTTGACTCTGTACCGAAATCCATTCAGTCTATTTCAAGACTGCGAGCCATAATAAACGTTAGGGGAAAAGCATTTTTGTCACTGAAATCTTGCTAATTACAGGATTATTGTCATTAGTTATTTTGTTGACTCACTGTTTGGGGTCACATGCAGCAAACAAGTTCTTTTAGACCTAGAAAGCATCTGTGCACAGAATAATACTACAGCTTTACGATGAACAGTGGAACGTGGCTGGATTACGCAAATAATTTTAAAATTTTATTCTCTTTTTTGTATTCCATTCATGTTTTACTTCCTATACAGATTTCTCCTATTATGAAATTAAACTCCTTTCTTATTTACTTACTTACCAGGAATTTATGTGAATTATTGGTTTCGAGTACAGTGAATCCACCTTTCTTACAGTTTCTGGCGCGTTCAAAATAAGTACTCAAGAACCAGCAAAGGAAAACTCAAGTTTATGCACCAGGCCGTATGACGTAAATTTGTTCATATTTAAGACACTCTGGACAACATACGACGTATATTTGGCAAGCACCTTTTGTGAACAAGATTCAGAATATTTTCGGGTCTCAAAATCCTCAAAAGTTTCTTACAAATAATATTACTGATGGTGACTGCCAGTTACCGTTTAAAAATTACGCATAGAAACATCGAATTATTACTACTGAATCTCCGGCAAGAATAAAATCAAACTGTGACTCTCTTCGTGTGCGCCAGATCTCCATCTGTAACACAATCCTTCCCCTCCCTCCCCTTTCCTTTTATCCACTGTTTCCATGTGATTGCTACACGTTCATGGAGGTACGTAGTGCATAAAGCGATCTGTTTGGTACTTGGAGGGCTTATTACCAAACAGAAACGAACGTACTGTCTCAGAATCAGCAGTCGCGTCAGCATCACACGCAGCTAATCACTGAATGCTACAGCGTTTTAAGGGAAGGTAGCTGCTTACTGCAATAACACTTTTCCCGCAGTTCATACGGTTATAAGGTTTCACATACAGACATGGGGAAAGGCCACCCTAAACTTTCATAAACAAAATTTTGAAATGGGAATGCAAAAGCTTACTTAATTTGCACTCCAAATTGTTGTTTTCAATATCCACACATAACTGTCTTTGCAATTGCTGTATTTCTAATCAAAACTTATTACTGCAAAGTTAAATAACACTGCACATATCAAACGACATATTTAAACCCACTTTGCTTTACACTAGTTAAATAATTGATCTATTGAAAGGTACCAATAAACTCTTTAAGACCTAAAGTGGGGTCTGTAGCTCATAACAAATTGAGGCTTTTGTTCTTCTGGGATGTTACGTGGCGTAGGTTAGAAGCCGGTTACCGACGTTTCGAGATATCATACCGGTCCAGTCTTCAAGGGTCAATCGGTCTAACGAATCGTGTAGCCACCGTCTTTGAGAGTTTCCAGTTCTGTGCAACGTATGTATCGCTATGTGTCAGTATGAATGATAAACGAACTTCCACTGCTTTAGCGTACAGACCGAAGAATACATTTCACCGAAATACTTTCCTTAGATTCCGAAATGGAACCATTCTGATGACGGAACGCAAACACCACTCTTACACTTTCAGTTCATGCACTTCGCTCAAAGAACTGACAATAACGTTACTAGTGCACGCATAAACTTCAGCAGTTGGCCTAAGTTGGGTGCCATGCACTGTGAGGGCAATTACAACTTTACGCTAAATTACATCGAAAAGGGCATTATCCTTAGAAAGTAAACCAAGAAAAGCCACGAGAATACGTTTGCTCAAAAAGTCTTACGGTGCAGAAAATTATTAGACTCCAGTTTGCATCACAACAGACAGGTCTATAGATCTCAATAGCGTTCAGACTTTTAATTCGAAATATTATACATAATGGTGAACATTTATAAAACAAGTCAACGTAATGTCAAGAAATATATTTTTAAAAAATAGCATCGAAACACTAAGCTTTTTTAGCAGTGAATGAACCTTGCAAACACCAAGGGCTAGTAATACAGTTAAAGAATATAGTTACACCATTTTAAATGCAAATGTTCACGCTTGTTATGTTTTATCCTTAAAGCGCTTTGACTATGTTACACTGCAGAACGCTTGACTTGTGCTCAGGACATTGCCCATCATACTGGGTGCTCTAAAAGCAACGCTTCAGAAACTGGGCGTGTTTGCTTCTTCAGGTGCAAATGGGGGAGAGGAACTCTAATTTGCCTTTGAAAGAGCTGTGGTATATATCACCGGACGAACCCCTTTCGAAATGTTGTGTTTTAAAAAAACACACAAGACGATAGTCAGCGTCTCAAGCAAAGGTCAAGCTAGCCACGACATATGTATTGATACCATAAAAGTATTTGCTTCATAGGAAAATATATGTGGGCCAGAGACCGGGTTTATATATTACACAAACACATGACCCATACATTTGTAACTTGCGTATCAAAGCAAGTATTAAACCTTAGATTTGAATTCAGGTTCTAAAAGTAGAGACAAGTTCTGTCTGAACTACTGAAAAAAGTTTTATAATACTGTAGCCAGAAATACAAAGCTGCAATTGTCCGTTTACCCGAGCACTTTGCTACGAGCGTTTACATAGAGATCCACCCACTCTTTAAATTAGGTAACAGGTGGCGGTGAATATTCCGCTTCACAGTCCTCACGTTCTGTCTCTATTTAGTCGGAAACACAAACAACGTTATACAATAAAGCTGAAGACAGCGCCCAGGTATACAAAGAGATGAAGCTGGTTGTCCAAGTGCCAGCATGCATACAATCGCGCAGACCGGAACTCAAATTGGAGCTTTTCGATCCTAGCTAGACACCTTACTGACTGACACAACCGATTATACAAAGGAATATAGCAAAACAGATCCAACTTTGAATGTGACTATAGTCACATTCATGCACATCTTATGCAATTTTGATATAGCCCCCTTGATAATGGCATAGTTACTTGCCGAAACATGTCGGGGAGAAGATGAACAAAAAATATATACATAAATAAACAATAATATTGTGCACAAGTTGGATCTCTTTTGTTATATTGATCATACGCACGGAAATGAATAAAATAAAATATACAAAGGAACTTCAAAAAATAAGGTAAGAGACACTTTGATGCTCAAAACTCTACTCCTAATTTGATGTACACATGGCACATGGGTAGCAGATGGCAGACATCAGACCTTCATGTAGTGGGGTCATTTTGACATTTGAGCATGTTCTCGTCGTCACACTAAGACGTCTATCATCGCACAGAAGATTTTGCGTCAAGTGTCTATAGCAAGGAAGTGACAGGTTTCTTCATGTCGGCGACTGCCACAAAACTTTTGCCAGCCAAGTGCTTAAGGGGACCCTAGAGATGGTTGTAAGTGGCCCGATGTTGGAACTGCAGGGAGGGTGGTCCCTACCCCCCCCCCCCCCCCCCCGCCGCAGCGCCGCAATCAGTAACCACTCCGGGTGGCAGTATGGGGTAGAACAACTGTCACTTGTTTGGACCGCTTAAGAAGAATCTGGACGGCGATTCACAACAGACGCTGACGTGAAGCAAGCTGTCACCTCGTAGCTACAGAGAGTTGTCACCGGGCTCTTCTACGCCGCGATAGAAGCCATGGTGAAGCGGTGTGACAAATGCTTTAAATGCTGACTACTTGGAGGTCTGATGAGTAACATCCGCTACTCTTGTGTCAAACATACATTAAAGGTAGAATACAGTTATTGGCGTCAGTGTTTCTTTCCTTATCTCTTAAACCTCCTTACGTCTAATTAAAATAAGGCGTTCACGCACTAGGCTATAACTGCAATAGAATAACCTGGGATGCACTGCGAGGGAGACAGAACTTGAAATAAATCTTACGTACTCACTTGACAGACCGCACAAATTTATTTTGTGGTTGTTTTTATTCATTCCTAATAGACTACAAATGACCCCTTTTCACAACTCTTTATTCAAGACTTACATCCGTTTCCATGTGGATAAATAAGAACTACATTATTCGAGTCCATGAAATAAATTTAATGACTTGAGCAGCAGAGCTGACGTTGTCAGTCACACAAAGTCAGTCAGTCAGTCAGTCAGTCATTCCGGGTAGACATGTTGAAAGAGTCTTGGACAGTCTGGCGGAAAGAATGAAATAACTTAAATACTCTCACGCCAGGTACAGCAGAAATCAAAGTTATAGACGCACGAGTATTGAGACATTACACCAATGTAGTAGGGGGAAAGTTATAGGTTTGCCTTTTTTATGAAGGAAGTAATGCGTGACGATGTTGACTAAATTCTACAAACTCTCAACAGCGACCAGACTTGAGTCCTTGTGAAAAAGGTCATGAACCTTCGTCTTTGTCACGTAAAATGTGAAGAGGATTCCCAGCAGCTGAACGAATATCAGCTGCAAAAGAAGCAACTTTTCCTTATAGTGAGTATTTCACTTTCCGTAAATAAGGATTAAATATTTTAAGATTCCACACAAAGTTGCGCATTCACAAGAAGCAGTGAAAGATGTTGATACAGAAATAGACAGCCTATCATTAAAAATACGATGTTACATGGCCGAATGTTTCATTTTGTTTCATCTCACATCCGTAAATCTGTGGCTATGTTGTTACAAATCACAAACATAGGAACGACCTAAAAACAAACATATTTGTGTCTCATTCGTACATAATAAAAGACAAAATAACGTACTTAAAGCTCCAATGATTCTTAAATTCGACACTGGCGGAGACAAGCAGCCAGCGTCTTGCTCCGGTTTTCACCCTCGTTGAAAAAATTAAAGCTTCCCTTCTTAGTTGGTTCGGACATGGTGATGGAGAGATATTTACCCTTTCCCCCCTGAAATGTATTAGTCATAATCAGAATTTTAGTTCCCTGGTGACATAAAGGAAATTATTATCAGAGAGTACGAAATGTACTGACAACCGAACCACGTGGGTTCGGATTTTTTCCGATTACCCGACATCTACATGGCGCGACAGTATATTTAGGTCGGTAACTGTTTCCTCGACGATACTGTGACTGCCGTGCTTGTCGTACACTTATCGCAAAAGGCGTGACATTAAACTGAAATGAAACACATCTTCCTATAAACTGTAAGTTTATTTGTCCTATTTCACATTGAATTTGTTGAACACCTTTTATTAAAAACCCCTGGATAAGGGTTCACTATTATCTGTCCAATGGGCGCAAAGTTGTTCCTCATGATTTGTGATAAACAGAATCTGACGCGAAGTAGATTTTGCCAACAGAAAAAAAGTTTGTAAAAGACTCGTTAGAAATTACAGCCATACTGGATTAAACAAATAATAAACAAATAGATGTCATGACTCAGAGATGTACCAAACTTTTGCATAACTTGCATCAATCACAAATTTAATTACGCTAAAAATTATGCCTTTGCAAAAGGTGTCTGATGTGTTAATATATGAATTGCATTCAAATGTTCAATAAAATCTGTGTTCTAGGCACACTGTCAGCACTGCTACGGTCGAGAAACTCTCCAGTTGCTGTGGATGATGAAGCAAGAAAGTAGGAGAGAATAAAATGCAGTTATGTGAAAAACATGCAAATAGCAACTCCTTTTAAATATGGAAATAGCGTGAAGACTATTCATGTCCGGAAATTTGAGTCTTCGAATAAGTGGCGCCACGCTGGAAGAGACCGACAGGCTTGCCCTCTTGGATAAGTCTGCTCTTCATCCCATTTCCTGTCCTAATTCTTTATCTCGTAATGCAGAAGTGGACGAAAGCATCGCCTTACTTCAGTCCATTACCAGCTTCCTCATTCAGTTCAGTTATTAACTGCAATTAACCTGTTTAAACCCACAAGCATAAGATTGCTTCTTACATTCACTATTCAGGCAGTTAGGGCTATTCTCTGGCTTCATGCATTGGAAGTCTGGATTCTACGAGTATTGCTGGGACGTCAACGTAGAAATTTTGCTGAAAAATGTAGGGACCGGACAGGTCCCAACAGGGCAAAGTCGGTTTTCCCTGACAAAGACTATTCGACCAGCAATCCATATTCGTCTCCACAATGGTAAACATAAACATTATCACCATCACTGATCAGTATAAAATGTCCACTCGAGGCTACTGTGCAGTATTTCATCAACAGTTACATTAACCTTTTAAAACCTCCTTGTTGCTTGTTACACCTGCAGGTTTAACACTCAAGATTCTACATTTTGCCCACACTTTATTTAGGTGTTTTTTATTTATCTCAGGACAAGCAGCAGATTTTGCCCTATATAACACAAAGTGGTTGGTTTTTATAACCGAGATGAAAGGTGTTTACTGCGCGGTACGAATTGGGTCTTTAACTAGAATAGTTTACGCTTCGTCTTTGTAGCGTAACAACTGTAACTCGCTGGAAGCAGAAACCGTATATTCAACTGTCACACTGGCTGCTATCAAATACAGTCCACGGGCGTGACAAGGAGCGAGATCAATCCATACAAGCTAAATTTATAATGACTTTATTTGTAGTTCTTTACAAAGTAGAAAAGCACGCCTTATATGCAGATCACGTGTCTCCGTCCATGTGTATCAGTATCATCTCCGAAGGATATGGAGAGATTACTTTAAAAAATGACGGACAATTCTAATAAATTTCGTCGGGAAACCTGATTTTCAGTTTTACCGATTCTTAATAAAGCCTCTTTGCATTAGGTCACAAGTGAACTCTTTCACCTATCCTATAAACCATTCACAGTTCTTGATAGAACTTGTCTTACTGTTATCCGTCGCATGTCTGGCTCTACCACATTTTTCCACATTATCTCATAAAATGCACGATTTTCGGAAAAAAGTTACTGAACGTAAGATGTGTCTTTTGATTTTCTCTACAACATTTGCGCAAAACATTTGTCACTCTATGAAGAATTCAGCGAGATATTATCATAAATATACACACGTCTTCATGTAAAGTACCCGTTATTTTTGTCAGATTTTTATAGAACTTGACTCTTCTATACAGATTTTAGAAAAATACTCAAATATCAAATTTAATGAAAATCTGTCCAGTATGAGTGAGTTAGTTGCTCCATGCGGACAGAAGGACAGACAAGTAGATATAATGAAAGTAATAGTCGCTTTTGGCAATTTTGCGAACGCGCCTAAAAACGAGTGATAATTTATATCCACTTCCAGCATAGAAATTTAATGCATAATACTGAATCATAGGGACAAGGTCACAGTTTATTTACATTGGTGCACGAAGACAATTCAATATATATCCCGTAGCTGTGTACTGGAGAAAATAAAAAATACTGATCGAAAAAGCCGTATTGGTTTTTGGATCCATAAACATCACGAATGTGAAATCTGTGAAGCGTGGTCGCTTCCTTACTGATGATAGGAAGGTTTGTCAGTAATTCGAGCGGAACGGTGTTCCCCCCTTCCCTTCATAGTGGCACCAAAAATTATAAAATAAAGACAGAGTCGGACTGGAAGACAGAAGGCTATCCGTCTCTACTTGGCGGTCTGTGCGTCAAGTTAATGGGAATTTTACACCCGGCTACAGTTCTGATCATACTTGATATACAAACTGGCAATGCCGACTGATTTTGTAGACGCGCTGCATATCAAAACTCGAACACTGACTTCACTGTTGTAGAATTACATAACACTCTCAATCATAAGCAACGCTACGACTGACGACGCGCTTGTTGATTGACTCACTCACTTTATGACGCTCTCAGTATCCGGTATTATATTAGGACGGTGGGGAGGAAATAAATGAATGACGAAATGGAAAAGTTTTGGAAGGGCTACCCCGATATTTGTCCGATGAAAGCAAGAAACACCGCAGCCAGGTTAACCGGCGTCCCGACCTACTTTCAAATAGGGTTTCTCCTGAATAACAGTCTAAAAAGATATACTTCTCAGTCCTTGTGGTACCGCAGCCTTACTGACAGTCTCACTAATTTTGAGGATCCCTTCCACAAAAATTATCTCAACTGGAGGGCCAGCACGGCAAACAAAGCGGCATCATTTAAATATAGAATAATTACGGAGCGAAACATCTCTAAACTGGAAACAACAACGTTACTAGAGTCACCGTACGTACTTCTTACAAGAAGTAGAATGTTCCTAGCAGCAAAAACAGTATAACTAAGGTTACAAAAAGCATACCGGAAAATTCATTGTGTTCTACACCGAAGATTCTACATTGTATTATGATACACCACTGTTCCATATAAACAGATTTTGTAAGACATTAAAAATATGCACTGTAATGTGTTTTGCTTTCAACTTACGATACGAAGACAAAATATCGTCGCGGACCTCGTACAGTTAGTCGAAGCACACTTTTGAAACGCTATTCTAGAAGGTTACCGCAACACAAACCCGGCGATGCATGTTTCTTGAAGTATCCACAGGCTGATAAATGGTAGGCAGACAGAGAATGATTTTCAGATACCCGGGTTCAAGCCCAAGTTACTGCTTTTGGGGTTACACTTGCGCAGTTTTGTCTCAGAAGATTAATCTTTCTCTCGCCATTTATCAATCTACCAGTCCTCCATACTGATCTATCATCTGGAGCTGGTGGGCCAACAGACAGGTCTATTTGAGACCGCAGGACAAAAGTTTCGTCGCATTTTGCATACAGTTGACATGTGCCAAGGAGCGGCCACCAGAAATCCCATATGCATCATCCTGGTATTTAACCCTTGTCTCCGCCATAAGAAACAAATGTCTGACATCTTTATCTGCGTGTCGCAAACAATCTAATTTTATCTAATAAACAGGCGTGACTCATGCCGTGGAAATGAAGTGGCCGGTTTTAATAGAATTTTTAAAGGTCTGAAAATTTATTTCGTCCCTGTCACATAGCTCTAAGTACTTAACAACATACAGGGCACAGTTTACCTTTGCTTTTATTGTTACTCACGCCTGGGATGCTTTAGGATTTTCTTTTGAAAGCCAATGGGAGATGAGATGAGGAAGAGTGATTAAAAATATCTGCTGCAATTAAACCGACCTCTAAGTGTTAATTTTTCATTTCTAGGAGTAATTTAAAAACAGTCAGAGAATAAAATAAAACGGTCGTATCTATGTGTGGGTATGGCTGTCTAATCTAAACAACTATGGAAAGAATTTAGAAGAGATTTGGTGTTAAAATTCGTAAAAATATTGTCGAACGAATTTCGTTTCGAAAAGATGTGACATAATACCTCCTTTAACCCTTTAAAGAGGAAGCGTATCTGTTTTATATAAGGACTCAGTGCGTACCGCGCTGTAAACACTCTCCACTTCGGTTATAAAAACCAATCTCTTAATGTTTTATAAGGCAAAAGTTGCTGTTTGTTCTGAGATCCGTACAAAGCACATAAACGCAATGTGGGCACCACGTAGAATTTTTTAATGCCAAACCTGGTAGTATGTAAAGTTACCGCTAGGCTTTAAAAGGTTAAATAAAGCTGAAATCAAACGCAATAACCATTTTCTCAAAATATTATAAAATATGTCCGTTTAGCTTTGCAACTTCTCTCTTAAATGTGGGCTCAAAACTGCAAGGAGCAAGAAAAATACATGTTGGCCAGAAAATATGTTACTTTCCTCCCTAACATTCTCCTTCGAAGTATTTTGTGCCAAGACTTTAGATCTACTTACATATCGATTTCTAAAAAAAATATTCAATTTGCCTGACGTGTGTGTGTGATGTTTTGTAGAACATGTTTGTCGAAAAAAATTATTTTCACTCAAAAAACGAAATAAGCGCTCCAAACACTCACGACTAAGGGATATGTACATTTGTAATCATCAATGAAATGCCATCAACACAAGACTTAAAATGCGATATTAACCTTTTAAAGCCTAGCGGTAACTTTACGTACCACCAGGCTTCACTTTGATCAATTCTCCATAGTGCTCACATTGCATTTATGTGTCTTGTACTTATCTGGGAACCATCTGCAACTTTTACCTTACACGTCATCAAATGACTGATTTTTTAAACGGAGCTGGAGAGTGTTTACTGCGCGGTACGCCCTGGGTCTTTATATCACACAGAATGCGTTTCGTCTTTAAAGGGTTAATAAGCTAAGCACAAATAAATAAGTTTCTGGAAAACACTCTGTTTGAAGGTCAGATACCCATATTAGATACGCGCCCGACTGCATAATCTAATTCAGATTCCCTTTTAGGCTTAGGTTTGGACTTAACAACAAACTGTCTTTATTGTGTATCTTGGTATTTTTATAGTATTACGCAGTTCTATTCATTTGTAAAATTTTCCGGTCCCAAACTCAAAACTCTTAGCTCACTGCAGACTGCAAGCCCCCAAAATATGACATTCCCGTTTTAAGATATAGCAGTAACTATATATAGTACATACTTAATATTAACCTTTTAAAACCTAGCGGTAACTTTACGTACCACCAGGTTTAACATTAAAAAATTCTACGTGGTGCCCACATTGCGTTTATGTGTTTTGTACGGATCTCAGAACAAACAGCAACTTTTGCCTTATAAAACATTAAGAGACTGGTTTTTATAACCGAAGTGGAGAGTGTTTACTGCGCGGTACGCACTGAGTCCTTATATAAAACAGATACGCTTCGTCTTTAAAGGGTTAATAGAATCTGTATTTTGCTCGCACACACTGTGTGTCACGTAATTCTCACTGTAAGGATCTCTCAGTTCCCTTCAGAGGATTAACTGTTTGGTCTTTGTGACGGACAGTATTTTTTTTTGTGTGAGATAGAAATTGAATTCTAAAATATTCGTTATACGAAATTCGTGCTTGATAATCTTCATGGTCATCGCCAGGTCGCTCACGAGTGCTTTGACTTCCTGAATTCCGAAGCAGGCCGTCATAGAATGGCCTACAGGCCAACTACCTTTCATTTCATACAGCCGTTAAACCGTTACATTCCATTGTTACAGGTGCCCAGCAATATGAACAGTCACCTGTTTAACCAGGACACAGAACACGTAAAGCATTCGAGGATCTCGGTGCAGTTTTTACGTTTTTTAGAACAAGTCACTCTCACTTGACAGAGAGAAAGCTTGGGACTCATCAGGCACCACCGGTATTACCTCAGAAAGGTTTTGGTGCAATGAGCACTACGATGTATCAGCGCAGATGTTAGTAGGCCTACTGCCAGCGAAGTGTACGAACGATTACTTATAACACCCAAATTAAATGCTTGTTCACGTTTCAAGATACGATTTCGGAATTCACCCTATCTAAGCACTCACTGATGACAAGGGAAATGAAAATATATCCTTTTGCGATGGACATGGATCTTTTTCGGAAGAGTTTTATTTCAGCTGAGGCTCTTTTCTCGGGGAAAAAGCAGCCAGGGCGTGAAGCTGACCACTCATATTCGAGAATTTTCGGCTAAAAATCTATCAAGTCCATTCCAGGTACTTCTTAATTCCAATCCATTTCACCTTAGAACCCTTCTTGAAACAAAATATAAACTACGAAATTTGGAAGAAAATATAAACCAATTTTTATTCAAAAAAGGTTATAAGGTGGATTACATACTTAAATGCCTTATACCCAGGACATCTTAAATCACGAAGCATCTGCAATTTACTTGAGAATACATAACCTGAGCAGAAAGATGTAGTCAAAGTTCATAGAAGTTAAAGAATGTAACTTTATATTTTACTTATTAATTTAACAGCTGTGGAAAGTGACTCTAAATTTATTATTTGTTTATTTACTTATCTATTTATTAATATGAAGCAAACACAGCGAAATGCATGAAGCAAATATTAGGAATTATTTTCTTATTACACTCCAAACACGCCTAAATTAACCCTGTAAAGACGAAACCTACCCGTTTTATGTAAGAACTCAGTCCGTACCGCGCAGTAAACGCTCTGCATCTCGGCTATAAAGAGCAGTCTGTTAATGTCGTATAAGGCAAGAGTCGCTGATTGTTCTGAGATCCATACAAAACACACTGATGCAATGTGAGCACCATGTATATTTTTTAAATGTTAAACCGGCTAGTACGTAAAGTTACCTTTAGGTTTTAAAAGGTTAAAGTACAGATAATTAATCGCAAGGAGACTTGAAGTAATTTCACAAGATTTGTTGTTTTATTTAACAACGTTGTCAGTTACTGAGATTATATAGCGTCGATGACAGGCCAATGAAATTTGAGTGCGAAATTGCTGTGGAATGGTATTGACAAGGGAAGATCTAAGTATTCGTTGGAAACCCTTTTCGAGTGCCAATGTATCCACCAAAACTGTTATAAAATCCTCCCTGGGATCAAACCCGGGCCTCTGTGATGATAAATCTCGAGAAATAATACTTAGAAGCAGAATTACATAGTGAGTGTTTTGAAATTTCGCGATACTCTAACAGTCCCCGCGCATGTGTAGCTTAAATAAGGTGTAGCTTCATGTGTTTAGTTCAGGCACCTACACAAACACTGTAATTATGTAAAAGCTACAACAATTTCCTCCTACAGATGCAGAAGATTGCTCTAACCACTACATACAAACCATCCTTCCTCTTCGGATATAATATTAAAACGAGTCCCTAGGTGTAAATTGGCTGGAACTTTTACAGCAAAGTCTCTATCAAGTATGTGACTTTATTTTCCCATATATCGCTTTCACAAAAGTGTAGCTTACAATGAATTACAATATTAGTGATAAAGTGGTCTGGGTTAAGGGGTCCGTAATTCTTTACGCTTGAGTTAGTGTCAATTACAGAGATTGTCAAATGAGAGGGCCTAACCTAAAATAAAATCAGTCTGTCATATATTCTACCGAAAGAAATTACCCTACTTAAAATAGGTGTACACATCTGCAGCAACAACGTCACGGCTTTAGGCAGGACATGTTTGCAGGCCGATGCAAATAAATCGGTCTTTAACAGGGATGTCAATTTTGTTACCATCTTTCCTACAACGCTAAGATTTTAAGGAAGAAAAAGTTACGTGCATCGTTTTTTAATTTTCTTAAAGCAACACGTAAACTTCATCTCAAGTAAATGTACCAGCGCGATTTTGTGTTAATAATAATTCTTAGGAAAACCTGGAAGTATATACATAACGGTGCCAAATTTGGGACCAACTGAACTTCTCTTGTCACTTATAATATAGGCCTAGCATATATATTATTTATGGCCCTGGGGTCGACTCAGTCTCTAACAGAAATGAGTACCAGGAATACTTCCTGGGGGTAAACGCGGCCGATGCATGTGGCTGACAGCCTGCCACCTTCATGTGCCGATTGTCTAGAAATCTGGGAGCCTCAACCTCCTGGAACCCTGTGGGCCTGTCCAGGCCTGTAATGGGACTGCTTTACCTTTACCTTATATATATTATTTATGTGATACATCTAGGTATATTTTATACTTCCATAGTTCATCACAATACGACATTTAAGGCAATTTCGTTCTGTTTGTACTTCATATTTTGCAGTATTCGCTTAGTGCTCAATGCGAAAAGCAACAGACATGAATATAACGACAAAAATATCCTACAGGGTTGGGATACACTGCCTGCATTTAGCTCTATTTATCCTTTCCTAGTTTCACTTGATCCGGAGATTCAGTGACACTGAGGTTATCCGTGGTCTTACTCAGTATGTCAAAAACACACTGCTGATATATTTCATAAGAGGCCACAACGGATCATTTAAACACCTTCTAATTCATTATCTGCAACAGTTAAGTCTTTCAGTTCTTCATATCCAGCACAACTGATGAAGTGTCGGTAAAAATGCCTAGTAGTATCCGACATGACAAACGAGCCCTGAGATACTACGTTGAAAATTCTGTGTTAACCGCAAGCACTCTTAAAAAAATAGTGACACACAAATACCATACCCAGTTCATTCAGTTTATTAATTTCTAGCAGAGGCAGTTGGAAAGCATGGAAATTATACAATGAGAAAGTTAGTGTTTGTCGGCTGCTCCGTTCAAAGAAGAGAAAGAAGACGTATGCAGCTATTGCACGATCTTAGGAAAGCAAGATGATTCTTGCAACTGAAAAACGAAGCAGTAGATCGCACTCTGTGGAGAAATCGCTTTGGAAGAAGCCATGGACATGTCGTAAGATAGAATGAATGACCCTGTGCATTTAATCACTACAGTGAAACACATCAAGGCAGGTCAGATGGACAAGATACGTAGCATGCAGGAAAGAGAACACATACATTCACGCACAGTACGTCAGTCGGAAAATACTGAAACAAGGAACACTTGAATTTTCAGCAATACTGCTGTCAGAACTTCGAATTTCGCATAATATATATATATATATGAATTTATTTGCGCCTCGGTGTAGTAATTTTTGTGTAATCTCACAAAGGTTACATTTTTGGCCGTGTACTGAGTCTTATATGGCACACCTGATGATGGTGGTCGGACCGAAAGATGTGTACTGGGCAGATATTAGATATTAAATGTCAGTTGTGCTGAACCGAACATAGTGCTTTCTTTATTTGATTGTATTCACACAGCGGGATGGATTGCATTAAATTCATCATCATATACACTGCACACCAATCAAATTACACTGGACATCCTTGAATACTATAAATCTGAAGTTACGGTAAAACCGGCAGAATATAAAGACACATAAAATCAACTTTCAAGGAAAAAGGGGTGTGTTAATATTTTTGATATTATGATAATGAGGTGAGGAAAAGGTGCTTTATTCCCCTCTGGATAGTCCATAATAAAGACAAGAGATTGTTATTGTTATGTCATCATCATCATTATCATCATCATCATTATCATCATCATCATGACGCTATTGAACTCGGCAATTTGTTCCATATGGTTAATAACGGCAAATTGTCAGTTATTCAAACTCCCCCGCCTTGGTGGATGACAGCTGCCAAGTGGCCAGTTAAAGCGATGATGAAGGCCTTTATATTTCGCTGCCAGGTTTTATTACAATCGCCGTACTGGGTACTGAAATCTTCTGTAACAATGTATATACGAAGAGCAACAGGTGGTTTAAGGCATAGGGCACATTCATAATTATTTATGGATTGTTAATGCTCAAATTTGTATCAATATGGCCATTATCAGCTTGAAGATATCAAATTGCTACTTCCTATTTTCTGACACCAAATATTTGTGGATTGTTTGCAGACGCTGAGATAAAGAAAAGTGTAAAGTAAAATTCTGCTCTTAAATTACGGGACCGAAACTTAAGTGCCTCCAATACTGGGTCGTCGCAGAAACGTGAATGTGTCAATATGTGTCAATACCGCAACTTGCTTTTGTTATTCGACTTTCCTTTCTTAAGAAACGAAAACAGACTTATGACGCCATCTTGATCCGTGCGTGTCTGCCTGCCCATACTTGTCTTTTAAGGAAGTTGAGGGATTCTCACAGTACTTGGTACGAACTTTATTGCTTGGAAGTACAAAAAACTTACGCTTTTACATGAAGGACGCACAAAATTTTGATTTACATGTAGGGTCCCGAAATGAAGCACGAAGTGATTAAACTTAAACAAATAAACAATTTCTGTCAACACACTTCATGTATAAGTGGAATAATATGGTCACAATAGGCAAATATTCTGTAGATCCCGGTTTTAGTCCTGTAAATAAACCACTGGAAATAAGAAATGTGGTTTGGAGAGAGACCATACCTAACTACATCCTATTTATGGAACACTCCGTGCCTGCTGACATTACAAACATGCGAGATTTAAAATTTTCAGCGGTGTGGATGAGGTATTTGTTCCTGCAGAATGTGGCTCACCGTTACTGGGTATTTGGTTCCCGCCTGTCCAGTGACGCGCAGCGTCGTATCACAGAAGAACACAAAGTTCAGTTGCAAGTACGGAAATGCGAAAAGTTAGTTTTATATCCGACAAATTTAAAGTAAGAGAATGTACATAAGTTGTTTCTGAATGTTAAATTAATGGTAAAAGGAATTACAATAATAATAGTAATAATAATAATAATAATAATAATAGTGAATATTTATCATGGAAAGTTACATTACTTGTAATATAATTGCAACCATAGAAGGCTGAAACATTATATACTCTAGAAATATGGTTTGTTTGGGGTATATAATTGTAATTACAGTGCATAAAGTTGATATTAATAACAATAATAATAAAAAATCTGTGGAACTCAGAAATACGTGCAAGAGTAAATTAGGCTTTATGAGTTGTGCCCGGAAATTTCATTCAACACAATGGGGTAGCGAAATGTGTACCACGTGTACGGCTGTATTGAGAAAGAGTTCAGGTACTGAAATTAACCTGCATGTATCTGCATTGATCATTAAGCATAATCTCATCTGAACCGTTACTGCATTTCTGGAAATACAGAATTTCGTTCCAGAAGATACTAAAACTTATGAATATATTAACGAAGCCCTTCTGCCACCTTGGGATTTTTAAACCCATCCTGTGGGTCACACAGATATCGCTGAACGGTTCTGTCATTTTTCCACGACTTTCATTAGTTAACACAGCTCCTGACAACACACATATTAACACACGTCTTTTCACTTTGATTCATTTTACTGACACAGCAAACAAGTTGAACCTATCACTGTGTAATCAATAACAAGACAATGGAAAGTCAGCTACAAGCGATAAGAGGTAATTTTCTTTACATGCACAAATATGACTTCTTAAGTAAATTACAGTATCTTTAAATTTTAATTTCTTTCGAATGTGAGGCCAACGTAGATGTATTTAAAGTAATCAGTTACTTTCTCGACTCAGGCTAGCAACTGCTCCTAAGAAATATCTTTCTTGTAATGTAAGTGTTAAATACTAGAAATGCAACTGCCGAAACATGTGAACAAACCGGGCAGATAATATGTTGGCGGAAACAACGTGCACGAGATGTATTTACAGATCTAAACAAACCCTTACACCAATTATAATCTGGTGTAAAGTGGCCTGTAATATTACAATATTGCCTGTTTCCGAATAAAAATTGTACATTTAGTTTAGTTGGAAGAAAAATGACTTTAAAATAAGTAAAATTATGTACGAAATTATGCTTAAAAACGACTGATTTTCAACTTGCGAATGGTTATTTAAATTTGTGTTCATGAAGAATGACATAAAAATTTATAGCCTCCCAGCATCATCATTTATTTTTATTAAAACGAATTTTCTTCCTCTGATAACCAGGTGTTCGACGCCCAAGGGGGGGGGGGGGCGGGCAGTGCGATGTTTACGAGTGATTGCTGTTGCATATGCAGTATGTTATTATTATCAGCACTATATAAAGGTCCATACTGAAGTTTGTACCACGCATAATTTGTCGTCTAATGAACTCTACGTCAGCTGCCTTGAGGCGTCATGTAAGCACACACACGATTAGGAAGGGACATTTAAAATGCAACCAGAAATTGAACTTATGAATGGAAATGCGTCAAAGTGCACACGTGCATGTATATATACATGTACACACCCACACACACATAAATACAAATACACACATGCATACAGATATACATGTATAGACCTATATTCATACACATAAACATACACGACAGGCGACGTCCATATAATACTTGTATTAACACCGAGGCGCCCTCGCTTAACCATCGTTGCTGTGAAAAAGCAATAGGAAACCAAATAACCTAAGTGCGTGTCTGTATTCTTGCCTTAGTTACCCGTCACACCAATCCCATCTTTTCAGCCTCATATTATATTTTCTTCTGTGGCCTGTCCAGCTGTAACACATTTTTCCACACTGTCTCACAAACGGAAACTTCCGGAAAAAAGTTATTGAACAAAATATGTGAGTTTTATTTTCGATACAGCTTTTGTCTGAACCATTTCTCATTCTAAGAAGAATTCAGGGAGATATTACCATAAATGTATACATGTCTCCATGTAAAGTACCCTTTCTTCTTGTCAGATTTTAATGAAACTTTAGTTTTCTCGACAGATTTTCGAAAAATGCTAAATATCAAATTTAATGAAAATTCTTCCAATGGGAGCCGAGTTTCCCGATGCTGACAGACGGACAGGCGGACGGATGGACAGACAGACAGACAAGAGACGGAAAGACGGACGGACGGACGGACGTCACGAAGCTAATAGTCGCTTTTCGCAATTCTGCGAAGGCGTTTAAGAACGGGTGTCCCTGGACTCACTAAGTTAGTGGTGTGCCTAGTTGCAGTCAAGACAGACTGCTATGAAAGAAATAAGCAATATTCTTCTTACACCACATATCCCTTTTTATAGATAGAGTCTGGAAGTTCATTATTTAACTCTAAATATTGCTGTTGCAAAAATATCACAAATATACAGGCCTTAGAATTCGTATATCTAAGAGAAAGGAGCAACTGAATTCTATAACAAGGAAAATTATGCGAAGAATAACGTAGTTCTTAAATTATAGCCTTTTCTTTTTCCATTCTGTAAGAGCCTTTCATTTCTATCCGATTAGAAATTGTCTTATCAAGTATGTCAATATGTAAGTCTCTAGTATAATGCAAGTACAGTGACTGTAACCGAGTAACTTGAACTTACATTTGATTATGATAAAGCTGCAGCATTACACATGACTACACGCACGAAACCCTTGCCGCTTAAAGAACAGTGAGTTTCGTAATGAAGCATATGGTAAGCACTGGCCGTGGTCACGCATGCCAGTAATCTGTGGTACGTGGTAAGATTTACCAATCATTATTGTCGAACTCACTTTCATCTTCATAAAGCAGATTGGCTTGTATGCTATTTCATAACGTAATATCATCTAATTTGCAAACACGATTTTTGGTTCCAAGGAATAGTGACTTTCACTTATTCCAACTCAGAATTAATTTTAGATACGCAGTATTTGAACTCGTAGTAATACTTCGGTTTTTCCGACTTCAATCCCAGTATTCTGCCCTGCTGGAATGTAACAAAGAAAACACAGACATCAACGTCAATGGCGGGGACTAAACTGGCGACTGTGGAAAACGCTGTACTTTATGCCGAACATGCTTGTGATTAAAAACTTTACCACGTAAATAACAAAACATTTTTTTTCACAAAATACGTAAGGTTTTCTCTGTTCTTAATTAGGCACTATGCCATGAAGGCGTATAGATATGTAGAAGTCTAGCGCCATGCATTCTTCATCTCGGAACTAGGGGGAAAGAATTGGTGAGGCTCACGCTCCGCCCGATTTACCCCCGGGCAAAGAACCCCACTGCGGATGAGGCCGGGTGGCTGCAGGGCCGGTATGGATGTCGTCCAGAAGAAGGAACATTTCTGCCTTTAATGGCAAAGGAACACAATCCCCGCTCGTCCAGCCTGTAACGTAGTCACTGTACTGGCTGAGCTAATGGAATTTGTTCTGCGACAGTATGCAGTAAAGGTTAATGATGTTGGGTAAGACAGACAATGACCTCAGAGTAAATATCAAGAATTCACTAAGTTACACTTATTATTATTATTATTATTATTATTATTATTATTATTATTCTTTACGGCCCGTCAGCAGATGCCCCAGATGCACCTCAGCTTTAGGCTTATTGTGCAGCCCTAAACACTCCATTCAGCACAGGTTCAATAACCCTATGCCTCTTACAAAGAGGCAGAAGTCCCTTAAGAACTCACAAAGTTACATTGATGGTCAAAATATTCTCTAACTTTTAGGGTAATGAAAGAATTCAGGAGAACCCGTTAGTACACGTCTTATCCACCCCACTCTCCTTTACTTCATTTCACAACCGAATCTTGTGAACGGTAAAATTATGAAGTTACTCATGTAATTCAACAATTCGACACATTAATTCACCTACTATACGCAAAAAATAATCAAAGTAAATTATTTTATTTACGTACGTATTTATATCGAATGATCGAGTCCATATAAGAACGCAGAAATAAATATAGATACCAGCTTATGACAAAATAGAAATCAGAAAGATAATTGTCGTGCTACTGACATTCCATGTGCGTTCAAGAGAAATTAAGTACCTAACCTGGCAAATAGCTTGGAAGACAAAAATTAAGTCTGCGGGCTCAGAAGTTCTTACAGTGGTCCCTTTTAAGATTCAAGAGTTCTGAGATGTTACGCCTCGCCCACAGGTAAGTAGTAACCGGCTTTCCGATGGAGCCTAACGCCTCCCTCCATCTTCAGCAGCAAACAGTTGAAATGCGCGTCTTTATTAAAACTATGGGAACAAAAATAGGAAACGAGTGTTCTTGTTTAGCTCATAATCGGTCATAATTCTTATTCTGTTAACACTAAAGCCGTTTGCAATGGAAGAAACTGGAAAAATAATTCGACTTGTGTAAGAATAAGTAAGTGACAAATTTAGGATATTAAGTAACTATAACGAAAAGCGTCGTAATTAATGCAGGGCTGTTCTTACCTCTACGCGAGTGCGAAATTTAAGTGAAATAAGAGAGGTCATTCGCTGAACTGTAGAAATATGAAATGCCTACAAAATGCAGGAGGAACAATTCCTTGAAGTCGCCTACTAAGAGAAGATGAAAGGATAACATCGACATAAAATTTACTGAGAAACCTAAAAACAAGCACCGGTCAGATACAACTTAAAACATTCATCTGGCCCAACTGCTTTCGATCATAGGGGATCACGTTAAAGGCCTTCATATAGACTATACACAATTATTAATGTTTATATTGTAATACACGTATTATAGATACTGTCATTCAACAAAATTAAATAAAAGATTCTAAAGTTTAGTTACAAACTACTTTTCAATGTTTAGTGTTACCGAAAATTTTTTGGCAAAATGGAGTCTATAAAATACATAATCCTCTCCTGAAATATTGCCCGTCAGTTATCTTGTACAAAACATCTCATCTAAGAGCACGTAGGCACAAATATTGTGCAATTCATAAACCTGGACAGGGTACATATATTCAAATAATGGTATCTGTATATGGTTATTCAATCACTTTCATTAATTTTCCTCAATTTTATAGGAAGCTGTGAACACAGAAGGGAGGGTAAAAGTGACTCAAGATAGCTGTCGCTTTGTCTTAGAGGTGTAGAAATATCAGTTACGTTTCCTGAGTGTTCTTTCAACGTATACTGTGCAAAAAGTACTAATGGAATACAGGTCACACCTCTGCAGAAGTGACGATATTATTGCAAGCAAAAAGCATAGTAATTGTCTTACTGCTACAACATATACAAACAATAAATAAAACAGTTTACATATTCAAGTGCTCTACGTCCGTATGCTTTGAGGTTTAAAGGGCTTAAGCGGCATCAGATAAGCTTAATAACTAACTAATAACACTGGAAGATAATTAAAGCGAAAATCTTGGCTAGTTCCATTTTCTTGATTAAGATTTGTCTCCTTCCACTAGGTTGTTCTTTTATTTTTGTCACTCGACCATGGAAATCCCACTGGCACTATTGTAGATTGACCGTACGCTTTATCTGACATCGTCAAAATGCCTCAGAGGTTTTTAATTACCACACCTTGAACTAACCGAGACACAAGCGTTTAAAGTGTTTATAATGGACTGGACCGGTCATGTTTCGTAACGAGTGATTTAATACCGCATCCTTAGCTGTCTAACTCCCTTTTAAAGAAATAATACATTTAAAATTTACAAACCAACCCTGCTGGAGTACGCGTTTCCGTCAAAAGCTTTTTGTAACTAAACTTGTAAAACATTTCCAGCTTTGCATGAAACCGGAAGGTAAAATTCAATACATGCTGAGTCAGAAGAATCCAGTACGTATATCAGACAACTGTCTTTATAAGAGTTTTCGTAAAATTAAGATAAATAAAACACATGAGTGTGTAGGAGCAAAATTTGCCCCCCCCCCCTCCTTTCTGGAGGGGAGAATTTCTTGATCATGTCTCTAAGGGGGATGGGGGCCGAATGTCAGCAGTCTCCCCAACCCTGCTAAGTGCGCCGCTGGCTTCTTGTATACTACATACCTACAACAAACTATTTCCAAAAGGAAACATCCTTACCAGTAACGAGTTTGCTACTGCTTATTTTTGAATGAGAAGGACGAGGGTCGTCGTTCGACTTACAGAATCATGATGAAGTCTGTACAAGGATGTGAAACTTTTATAGCAGGTGCTAGGTCATTTTCAGAGCGTAATAGTATGAAATGTTCTTTCTGCTTTTATTTTGAGAAGACGTGGAGAAGAACGATTGCCGGGCGCGATTACCAAGTTGCATCAGCAAGCTTACAAAATAACAGGGTCCAGCTCACGTAACGATTATGGTTCCTCCGCTTCGCCTACCTTCAGGGCCGCAGGTCTGCTGTTTGACACTAAACGGCCAAACAAGATTGGGAAGCTGAACTCCAACAGAGTATCACAGAAAATTTAAATGCTATTTTATAGATACAAATCTACCGTTTCAGATACGAGCCCCATGGACACAGCTTATTATATCTCAAGCATCAGGCTGCAGAGAACGAAGTGATACCTCCTCGGTGTATAGGAGGAATGCAGGTACAGCTCCACTCTTTCTCAACCTTGACGCTCTAATCTCGGGGAAAGAGTCACAGATATCCGTTGAATAGTAAGTAGGCTGGGTGGACCCCAGGGCAGACTGCGACTATTTCGAAAAGAGGAAAATCTTTTCCTTGTGCCGGCATTCGAACCCCGAGTCGTCTAGCCCGTAGCCTAGCGAGTACACAGTCTACGACATCCCGACCCCTTGCACGTTGTTAATCATTAACCGCATAGAAATATTCAATATTGTGGCCAGGCTATCTTTTCGACAGCTAGGGAATTCAGCTTCGTTTCCCGGCAGGGGCAGAGGCTTTTCTCCTCTCGAAAAAAACCCGACCGATTGTGTGCTCTACACACCCTCTTACATAATGGACTTCGAGGGTCTTTCTCCGGGCATAAAGCGGCAGATGCCTATAGCTGATCACTTCCTTGTATCTAGTGCTGAGATTAAGAAGACGTGGAGTTAGACAGCAACCCCCCCTTACGTCGCGCAACACTAAGCACACTTTACCTTTACGTTTATTGAATAGTGCTTCATATAACACAGACATTCACGCAATTCAACAGATTTCCTGTTGAGACGCTGATATTTGCTAGCCTCGTCATGGAAAAGTCCTCCTTAATAGAATCCGATGGTTTCTTACAATCTGCTGCTGAACCCGCTTCTGAGCTAGAAGAATCCAGTCCCCATCACTACAGCCTATTTCTTCAGGATCATTTTTAATATTATCGCCCGATTTGCGCCTACATGTCCTCAATCATTTCTCTCCTTAATGTTTCAAAAGCAATTTTGTACGAATTTCTCATCTATTCCAGCGTGTTACAGTGTTTAGTCACGTAAAGTTCCTAAATTTTGCACACTAACATCAGTCATTTTAGATCCAAGTATATAAATGCATTAAAACAGAACAATGAGAAGCAGAATAATTTTTTTAAAAATTCTTGAATCGGTGGCGTAGCTAGGTTCCTTAGCGCCCTAGGGGAGTAATCACAATGGCTCCTCCTAACAGAAGTTGTACATTAACGAAATCACAAGAATTTATTGAATTTCCTTGTACTTGTCTCAGTTGTTTAATATTTTTTTGAGTGCAGAAAATCAGATTCTTCTATTTAAGACTCTCATTTTGCTGCCCACTTTGTCGCCCCTTAGACTCTGCCACCCGGTGCAGCCCCATAAATTGCCTCACACCCCAGGTACGCCCTGTCCTGAATAATAACCACTAAGTACTTTTATAGAAATAATCCATATGCATGACTAATTCAACAGTGAAATATTTTATTCGTATTTAGTATATAAAGTGAATAGTTTGTTATTAACCCTTAGTTTCCCTCTACTGTTGCGGAAGTTACGGCCAACATGGCGGCACTGCCGACTGAGTGCAGTAGTTCACGATGTCAATACATGCCTGTGCCTATTAATCCAACACCAAAGACTACTTATTACATTCAACATGGTTGACAGACATTATCTGGTACTCTGACAAGATATCCTGTGTGCAGAGCAATGCCACAAGGAAGAATGAAAGTAGATTTATATAGAAATAAAACAAAAGGCAAACGAACAGTAAGCAAAAAGCGAATTCGCCATTGTTCAAAAGCTTATACTTCCTTATTGGGAAGGACTGCATAAATTAACATGCGAGTTTGTGTGTTTTTCTTATATACAATAGAATGAAATGGGCAAAGGGAATGAAGGGGCAAGGAGGAAAGAATACGAACAGTTTTATATACATCTATGTACAACTAAGCACTGTAGATAGATACCTTTTCGAGAAATAAATCTTTTGAAGACGAAGTTCACAGAAGATAGCAAACAGCATGGCCGATGACTTTTTGCCGGAGAGAGATAGAAAAAAGCCGCGCCTTGATGACCAAACTAGACAGACGGACTGGTACGATGTTTATTGCTGTGTCCAGCAGACAGCGCTTCTGCATAGAACGAAGAATAAATGGAGTAGGCCAGGCCAAAGGCGGCATTCCTGGCATATGTGAGATCTAATGAGGAAGGCAGCACGCAGCACGGTTTGAGTTACATTGCTCGCCCGCCGGCAGATGTCCCCCCAAAGAGATGCACCTAATAATGTGAAGAGCTTTTACCTATTTTATTTCAAATCTATTTATATATCAGTGCTTCTGTGTACAAGATCTTCCACTATCAGCTTACAGTTGCCATACACTTTTTTGCCTGTTACATAAATTCCTGGAAACATATTTTATTCATTCTGGGCGATCGTATCAGGCACAGGTTCTGATAGGACGCTTCAAAACCTCAATAGACTTAACAAAAGAGCATCTCAGGACGTCAATCTTTATTATCAATTGGGCATCACTCCGCTCTCTTTTTTAGAAAAATATTTTACATTTCGAATTCCTAATCGCTTCTTAATGCCGATGTTATCACACTAATAAAATGCAGAAATGTAACGCTGACAAACTGCTTCGACCAGCGGCGTAGCTAGGTTTCTTGACGCTCACGGCGAGCAGTAACAATGAGGTGCCTGACAGAAATTATAAACTTTAAAAAAATCACATTCATTTATTGAATTATCATTTATTTGTCTCATTAATTTAAAAATTGAGGGTAGAAAACAACCTTTTTCATTTCATTGTCGCCCATTGCAATCTGCCGCTCGACGAGGCCCCATCACTCCCCCTACCGTAGCAACGCCCCTGGCGTCGACTACCAGAAACAGACTATAACAACTTACGGCAACCAGAATCTCAGTAAATATAAACATTCTTATCGTGAAGGTATTAACTGTGGGCACTGCAAAACGACAGTATTTATTACTCGTTGAAACCTGGTGAGTTTATATTCATAAAAATTTCCAGAATAGAATTATTATATATAAAACCATACACACGTATGTTTTGGTGGCCCACGTGACATGAGGAGGCACAAGTCTGGCACTCACGAACGGTCACAGAGCTGTGAGGACTCTTCCTTGCCGGAGGTCATAAGTTGGATAAGTCGACAGCTTACTTGTAAAAACTATATAGCTGTTAAAGTGATACAGGCCTAACAGCAGTTTGTGAGAATACCAAAAAAAAGGACAATATAAATTAATTATATTTATTTAACTAAATTCGTAGAGGAAAGTCCCTCTTGAAAAGAGGACAGAGAAAGACAGTCAAGAAATTCCCCATATTTTATGGAACCCGACGGCACATTACCGTGATTACAACTCGCCGCTTCTCCCTATTCTCAGCCGGTTGAATCCAGCCCAAAGCCTCCCATCCTGTTTCTTTAAGACAATTTCTAGACGCGTTAGCGAAATTTCGAAAAGCGACCATTGGCTTCGTCATGGCCGTCTGTCTCTGTGTCCGTCCGTTTGTGCGTCAGAATAGGACAACTCGGCTCCCACTGATGGATTTTCATAAAATTTGGTATTTTAGTATTTTTCGAAAATCTGTCGAGAAAAATTCAGCCTCAGAAAATTTTGCCTTTTGTGAGATAATGTGGGAAAACTTTGTAGAGCGGGACAGCCCACAGGTGACAATACATGGCGCATGCGCCTTTCGGGTTGGATAACTGGGGCTACAGAGACACGTCCTCCGTGCATGTAATACTTATTGTTCCTCCGCGACAGCAATGGGTGCGTGAAACCAGCTAAATATTACGTTATGCGTACATTGCCTGTTTCGTTAATATTATTTTATAAAAATCTTGCTTACTTGTGTAATTGCACATGTAGTTACATAATTACAACATTTACGGAATTAGCACTGCTTCGTCCCTTGTGCAATTATCATCCTCAAATACGAACCAACACCTTGTGTTTATCACGTCCACCTTGTACCGTACGTGAGGATTGCCTGTCTAGGTTAATAGGCTGCATAAAGTATTAGTTGGAATTACGGTGTTACATAACTAAAAGAAAGGGGCGCCTTGATATTTCGTGTTTCAGCTCAAAACCATTCTCTTTGCAGTGGATAATGCTATAAACAAATACTATTAACTCGAGGAAAACAGATATGGGGCTTTAATTTCATGTTTCTTGTTCCTAGCTTATACTTCATTTTTTCCTTTTTAATATAAATATTTGTGCTGCACTGACGGAAGTTTTGTGTCCAGCGAAGCTCGCAATCTTCCACAGGCGCTGCAGTGTCTGGCCAGTCAACCGCCCATCGCCGGTTAACGCAGTTATTTACATGAACACAATATATTATTCTGTAACAAGGTTTCTTTATACAACATTCCGTTTGATGTGATCGGGCTTTTGTTCTCAGCCGGTCGGATGTACGGACAGACGACACAGCAGCTGAGTCAATCTATATTTCTAAAATCTCTTTTGATAGACAGAGAGAGGACAGACGGGTTTTTACTTAACGATGCTGTCACTAGCTAAGATTGAAGGTCTATAGTGTCGGTAATAGATGAATTAAATAATACTGGGCATTGTTGGAATGATAGTGACAGAGACAAGTAAAGTGTACTCCGAAAAACCTGTCCCATTGCCATTCTGTCTACCACAAATCCCACACGAACAGCCCTGGAATCGAATCCGATTGTCAGTTTTCAAAAGCCATGGACTAATCGACTGATCCATGGTACCATGTCCGAAACAAATATATGCATTCAGTAAAAGACTATAGGACTTAGGTGTCTTCAACAACAGCGTCACTGCAATAACATTTGTCCTGCGACATTTCGGGTTTTCGTTGCTGTGTAACAGAGATATTCGCTCTTTTGCGTTGTTGCCCAGCGCAGGTGGGTTCTGAAGCATTTTGACCCCTGCAGGTGAGACCGATATGCTCTCCCGAAACGTCCGTATCAAACCAAATTACGCTGCGTAACAACCCACAAGAAGGGAGATCCTAAATTTTATTTAAGTTGTATCTCGTACGTTCCTTTTGTACAGCGCCTGAGACAATTATAAATACCACACTAAGAAAGACCACGTACTTCAATAAGCTACAGACAATTCAGGCTAGTTATAACACGATCTAGGTTATGCACCATGGCTAGTACAACATACCGGCCTGTATCTAAGTTCCGGGGACTTTGGACCGAATTTAATCAGGCTAGTTATAACACGGTCTAGGTTATGCACCATGGCTAGTACAACATACTGGCCTGTATCTAAGTTCCGGGGACTTTGGGCCGAATTTAATCGGAGTATTATGTCTTTAATGGGTTTCGTGACTTTTCTGTCACACTGTACTTTACACTGAGGAGGATTTAAAATATCACACAGAACCGATACCAAAATTTGCATCTAGAAAAATGCAGGTACAGCAACGAGAAAGATAAGGCACGAAGTAATGACGCTCTCTATGGTTACAGTTTTTTTACTCTCAAAGGCCTGAGTGAGAGATATCAAGTTATATCCCATGAGAAATAGTCGAGGAGAAAGAAAACAACAAAAGATATTTCAACCTTGAAGTATAAATAACGAATTTGGAAATTCTTCATACATTTTAGCCTAGAAAGCCTTGGTGCTACATGAAAATTGTTATGAGATAATGACAGATTCCTAAATATATTTCACTTCCCTTCGCATAAAAGATTCCTTCTAGAGAACTGCATACAAGATTACAACGCAGCTACGTATAGGTAAGGAAATTAGCATATTAATAAAAGTCACAAATTATACGTTACAACTTAATGAGAACTAGACAACTATCGCCAAGTCAGTTTGATTCCTCAATCTGTGAGACGCGCCCCTAGGTGGGGGGCGAGCATCTCCCAGTGCACATGGGAGGGAACTAATATTTCATCTTTCTCACACGGGTTCTAGCGACGTGGGAAAACGTCGGGAGGGTGGAGGCACAGATTCGGATCCATGAACAGTACTGTACATGTGTTGCTGCAGGGGTGTACAAAGAAGGCGAGTGCGGACTTACAATACTTGAATTTGAGTTAGATTACAAGGAAAAAAACAAACCAATTAAAAGAAATAACGAAGGAAAGATAGTATAAGTATGTACTCTAGGCTTAAGGACATGCTTTCGACTGTTATTTTCTTTCTTTCTGTAGTTTATTTAAGGATGCTGTTAGTAACTTGAATACGTAGCATCAATTGTAGGTGAATGAACTTGGGTGTGGTATGTTGGTGGAATGATGATGACACGGGAATACTCAGGCACTCGCAGAACAAGATACGCAATGTACATGTAACGTAGTATTGCCGTGCCTTCTCAGTTATCCTAACAGCCCGACACCATTTCACTCGAAGAGATGGCTTTTATAGTGATTCAGTGAGGCCATCAACAGTAAAATGTACTAAGTCTTCATGTAAAGTGTCCGATATTTGTGTCCGGTTCTAACCAAATTTAAAATCCCTCGACAGATTTCCATAAAAGTTCCCAGTATACAATTTCACGTACATCCGTCCAGTGAGAGGCGCGCTGATAAGTGCGGACAGACGGGCAGTTGGATGGATGGACGGACTGACACTCCGATACTATTTCTCTCGAAGAGAGCGCTTTTATGGTAATGAATGTCACTGGCAACAATATAACGTACTTAGGCCTGCATGTAAAGTGCCTGATGTTTTTGTCCCATTCTAACCAAATTTTAATTTTCTAGTCAGATTTTTATAAACGTGCACAGTATCAAATATCACGGCAATCCGTTCAGCGGGAGACGCGCTGATATATGTGGACCGAAGGCCCGACAGACAGACAGACAGACGGACGGACGGACATGACGGATCTTACAATCGCCTTTTACGACAGGGCGGACGCGCCTAACAGCCTGTCCCGATGTTTGAAGCTGTTTGCAGAAATAATCGCTGTTTTTTGTAATAAATGCGCGAAACACAAAAAATATGTGTCACAAAAATGCAAACTCTTTGGACGTTTGCTCAAGTTGTACGCCTTGTAAAACAAAAATCAAATGCCTAAAATTTTCTGAGTCCAAAACCGGCAGTGATGTAAGCTTACAGATACCATGAAATGAAATGCGGTAGTAAACCGACTGACGGCAATGGAGATGCAGAGGACATCTGGCGGTGGACACGTAGCAGGCTGTCCATGATCCAGAGGATGGAGGCACGGAATCCAAGTCAGTGGCTGATGCAATCACACTTTTCCTTATGTCCTCAGCAAAAACACTATGCGACACTCGGATATACTGCAAGAATGACACACTATACAGACAAGGCTCACAACTCCTTATCAGAACTGGACTATAAGACAACATACGAAGATACCCTTGGAAGAAGTACCACTCACCACAACGGCAAAAGAACTTCAGGATATTCCTGAAGGTCAACTCAAAACCAAATACCAACAGTACAGCCAAAGTAAGCACTACCACGTATTCTGTTAATGCTCAGTGTTTTCTAGTTTTATTAGCTCGATAACAGTAGGCCCACCGTCAGTGGCGAATACAGGAGGTGTCAGTGTTTCCACAGTCGAGATAATTATGACGTTTCGGCTTGTCCAAAAGTCATTATATTCGTCTGTCTGTTTGCAACAGAAGATAAGGTAACTTCAGCTTTTAAAAGGCCATGAAATTCCAGAGGGAAAGTAGAGGTATAGCTCCACTCTTTCTTTAACCGCGGCTCTATATGGGGGTGGGTGGTCAATGCCAGGCCCCGGCCGCTTTACCCCCGGGGAAAGAGTCTCGTTACCCTTTGTACAAGAGGCTGGGTGGGGCGCCAGGGCCGGTCTGAGTGGGTGCGGAAAATTTCGCCCCCATCGGCTTCCGATTCCCAGACCGTCCAGCCCGTGGCGAGTCGCCACACCAACTGAACCATTCCGACTCTCTTGCAACAGAAAAGAAAATGTAACAAAAATATTATCTATATTGCAACAACTGCACTATAATTACATAAAATAAAATACAAACAAGTGGTAATCCTCCTACATGTTCCGAGGTTTTTCTGTCATCTACAGACAGATATTCTACAAACAAAATGCAATAATGGCTATTGTTGTCACAAATTTCAATGGCAGAATTAAAATACAAATGTGAAAATAATTAAAAGGATCAAAAAGCATAGTAAAATGTGTATCATAATAGTTGTTATTATGTGGTTGCAAACAAATGCTTATTGCAGAAAATCATCTCTGTTTTAAGGGATATATCCCGGTGCCTTCTGTGGCTGTTTATACCACCATGGCTACTACTGTATTTTTCTTTGTTGAATAACTCCCTCAGAATGGCCGAGAAAGGCTGAAACAGGTAGCAGAATTAACACATGTCTGCATATTACTGTATCTAATAAAGTGCAGTTGTTGGAACACGTAAGTGACTTGTCTTACTGCAATGAACGTGGATAATTTTAAAAATCTTATCTATTATAGCAATTACTTAAAAGTCTTCCTACTGTGGACAGTGTGCCAGTGGTATGTTGAGAGACTGTGATGATGATGATGATGATGATGATGATGATGATGATAATGATGATGATGAACACCATCTTAAACTATTACTCATTACGCACTTGCATGTTTTATGTGGAGAATCGTAGAGACGACATGAAAGATTATTAACCATACATTGCAAGCACAGTTACTCTGAGCACCATGATGGTGGATAACATATATGGTAGCCTTGAATCTTCACAATTAGCATGCACACTGATAATTTGCGGTCATGCACCTTCATATACCTCATCGGTCATCCTGCAGAAAGCGATAAGCGGGCCCATCGTTATAATCCTGACCAGACTTCAAGGAGTACACCTGTGTACTCGAAAGAATACACAGAATTTCTAAGTGTCTTCCTTTGCCCTTCGTACAGTTACCTGTTTTTCGTGTTGTTTCAGACACAAATCTATTACTGCAAAATTAATCGTACAACAGACATCTGCACAGTCAAATTATTTTTCTTTGTTTCTTTGACAGTTCATAGCCCTGTAATAACCGTATGTACCACCTACTCTAATGTTTAAGTATCTCAAATTTTTCCATAGCGTATTCCGTGTTTCGTGGAGTTCTTAAAATCAACAGCGATGATTTCTCTAATCCGCACTAACTAATATCTTTACGGAAGCGATGGGGTTATCTGCGAGGTACGAATTGATTTCTGTATGTAATTTGGACAAATTTCAGTCTAATTTGGTTTTCTCCTGTCAGTAACATTCCTCCAATTGTCTATAACCATTACCATCATCTTAATGCTACACTTGTCAGAAGGAAGAGCGGGCTAAGACTGCAAACCTTTAAACAAACAATGTTCTTTCGGACACCGGAGGAGCACTGGACAGAAAATAAATTTCATGTTCTTTTTTGATCTTCATAAGGTTAAGTACCCATTATATTCAACTGTTGGCATAAACCTGAAGAGCTTAAGGTGGCTTATAATTTGTCACAAAGGTCACATCAATCTCTTACGAGGAGGTAGAATTCTTTCATATTTTACGTTTGAACTTTATTTACAGTGCGAATAATACTAGTGAAAATTAAACTTCAGTTAATGACATGTAATGCAAGCCCCCAACACATATGGTGGGCAGTTCAGAAGAAGAAACTTGTGGAGAAAGGACTTCCGAATACGAACACCAATACCTGCGTTCATTTCAAAATCTCATGGAATTAATACATATATATATATATATATATATCGATACTCGGTATTTGATACCAAATTAACCCTTTAAAGACGAAGCGTATCTGTTTTATATAAGGACTCAGTGCGTACCGCGCTGTAAACACTCTCCACTTCGGTTATAAAAACCAATCTCTTAATGTTTTATAAGGCAAAAGTTGCTGTTTGTTCTGAGATCCGTACAAAACACATAAACGCAATGTGGGCACCACGTAGAATTTTTTAATGTTAAACCTGGTGGTACGTAAAGTTACCGCTAGGCTTTAAAAGGTTAATGATTGCTGTCTCCTTGGACCTGTTACCTTGTAGTGTGGTAGAGAGATAGGAAAGCTTCGAAGCAACCTGCTGTTTCGATGTTCCTGTACCAATTTGCAATGCTTCAGTCTTAAGCAGTCTCCCAAATGTAATAAAAATCGTTTTGTTGACCACACAAAATCTTCCAAAATTATACTGCCTCTCGTTATTTATAAACCCAAAATTTCGCGGCCCCTTGTTTCAAGCCACTAGTTTTCCTCTTCTAAGATTGTCATTGTCGTAGCAATCTTTATCAGAAAGAAGGGCGGTTGAAGCCTGGGAAATTTCTAACATACTGATTCTCCTGCTACATTCTCGCAACAAAGTACGCACTTCTCCCGTGACTTGCCCTCAGCACCTGTTTAATATTTTTCTTATCTATCTGTCTTCGTACATAGTAGAATTACAGGACGCGGCACTGAGACACTTGTTCAGAAAATAAATGATTATACATTCTCAGCAAAACTGTCTCTGTTTCACACTATATTCCTGAATAATCAAATTGCATGTTTAAAACCCGAAAAAGAATATAAGACTATTTCATGTCTTTTGCACATTTCTATTACATTTTCTATTTAAATACACAGGGTTTTACGAAGAAAATGTTAACACTTAAATGGCGACACATATCTTATAATTCTGTTGGTGCTTTTGAGTGTTAATACCGTGGTGTTAGTTATTTGGAAATGTAATTGCACACAGGGATTAAAAACGTATAATGCAGGCGGAAGTCATGGGACAGTGCCCCTGAGAAGCTGAAGGTAATTTACCTATTAAGGAATTAATCGCCTTTTATTTAACTCACAGTTCTAATTGCTCAAAGATCCTGCCAGCTTAATCCAGTTCACACACGACCGGTTTTTCCAACACGTACTATAATACGACACTTCCACCTAGTGACTTGATCCCAAGTTTTGCAATCAAAATTCTGTAGGCAATCCTCATTTCCCCACGCATGCTTTAATTTTCATATATGTAATAACCAAAAAATACCACGTGAACAGCAAAAATATGACGAGCATTCCCTATAAAATATTCTCCACTTCGGTGCTTTCTTTTTCAAATCGCGTACAGTGGTACGCATATAGCATATTCATTTGACACGATCTAGAAAATCACACTAAAAAACTTTAAAAAACGTAAATTGCATAAGAATACTTATGTGTTGGATATAATAAATATCGTATAGGCCTATGGCATTACAGGTTACTTCCATACTTCTAAGAGAAGTAGGTAACAGCCACGAAATTTTTACAAAATGTGTAGGCACGAGGTTTGTTTAGATTTTCGCCAGTATGACATAAGAACATTCTGTTCATATATCGTAAAAATAATAATAAATGAGCGGTTGAGTAATTTAAATGCTTGGTGAATATTTACAGACCCACTTTTTACTTCAGATCTATCTTTTCGAAGTCTTAGTTTTCCTTTATGATATGAAGGCAAGTCTTCGGCAGCGAACACAATAAGCAGGTATCGAAATAAGACCAGTAATTTTCAATCAATCAAACTTATATCTATAATTATTCCATCCCTATGATGTTAATGAAGCAAGTTGCAAGATAATACTGTAGGCTCAAACAGTCATTATAATGGAATGCTAATTACTGGTGTCTTTTTAAATAAGAAATTCTCTATTTGTGCATTCAGATAACCCAAATTTTATCGACTATTTATCTGATACTGAATATTAAAGCTATCGTCTTTAAATCTATGTGGCAGAAACTGCAATTCTAAACTCACTCCCCATCTACCCATGTGTGATTCATCCAGCCTATACCGTTCCCTGTGTGTTAACCATAATTTTGAAAATTTCTCTCTACCCTGTTGCTCGTTTCTCTTCCTGTGTCTCTTAAGTCCAGCTAAGATTCTTACTTGTATTATGACGCTACAAGAACGACAGACGTTCAAATTGACAAGGATTCCTTTAACATTCTAGTCGTCATATGCTGTGAAGCAAGATACAGCTTTACCCCCAGAAAAACGGGCGACTTTAAAAGAAAGTTTTTTAGGGCACCGTTGCAGCGAAAGGGGGAGGGGGGTTGTAACCACTTGCAATGTGTTCGCAGTCACATGGCATTTAGTTGAGATGGAGAAGTGAATCGGTGCACAACAGGTTTTCGCTATCAAGACGTGTTACAAAACTGGCAACAGTTTCGTGAAAGGCCCGCGTTTTTTCTTCGTCATTTTGAAATTCATCGCAATGATCCAGTACTACCAGCGTATGCCGTACATCAAGAATATTCATAAATACTGCGCAACATTTGTTTCTGAATCATATCGTATCTAGAAGTGGGGACACTTTCTTGGCCTGCTAGATCGCCTGATTTTACAGCCTGCGTGTGTGTACTTAAAAGCATGATCTTCAGCGCACCACCCCCACGGAGTACCCAGGAATTTAAAAGAGTAATTCAAGAATAAGTTGCCCCAATTCCTGTGCAGATGTTGAGCCGCTTAATGAAAATATGTGCTCTAGATTGGAGGAGTGTGTCCGGAGAATCGGTGGCCATTTTCAATACGTTGCCTTCAAAATACGAGACATATATATGGGAAACCAATCAAATGACTTATTTTGAAATTCACAATTTTAGGTGTGAGATTCCTTAAATAAATTAGTTTAATCAGTTGTGAAGTTTCAAAAATCGCCCATTTTTCTGACTAACCCAGCATCATTAAGTAGGGTAGCTCTGTAAACCAGAATATAATGCAGTTATAATCATTTCTCAATATTTAGATTATTTATAAATATAGAACATTACGTAATATGGATCTCACATATCCATTAATTTGAATATCAAATGTAAGTAATAATGTACGTTTCTTTCTGCCATATGTTGGAGCACATGATTGTCACATTTCAAACAAAAATTACACCAGAATAAACCAGCGGAATTTAACTCGTATGAACTTAAAACAATTTCAAGTTAACTTTTTCCGACCACAAACATCCTAAATTACAAAAATGCATCATATATTGGATTTCAGAATTTTGCATGTGTTTTTATTTTGCAAGCCGCAAAATTCTACCGCAGAGTTTAACCCTTTGAAGATTTACGTTCATCCAAATTATGCACAAAACTTCAGTTTTTACTTCACAGAGAACAGAGTCTGTAAACATTAGAAATACCAGTTAATTTACGTTGTTAGGGAAACAAGCGCTATTTACTGTGAGAATTATGAAGAACCCACAATATACAGTGTGTAAGCAGAAAAGTTTCTTTACGTTCCAGTAGGTGCTATATAAAAGTACACCAGCTCTTAAAGGGTTAGCTGTCCTCACGTGTTTTTTCTGTGTAAGAATGGGCTGACCATATGATCCAATTATGCATACTACTGTCCTGTGGGTTAACACCTTGTGGTCAGACAGAAAAATACCACACTTTCAGGACACATCATTATCAGCAGAGAGCCGTACGTTTCTCACCTCTAGCAAAACTAGGCCATTTAACAAATATTCTGGTTTTCCATATTTTGTAAATCTATGTGCTACAGAAATACTTTCAACTAGATTTAACACATACATATCTTATATCAACCCTCCTAAATGCAGTGTATCGGTCATATTAACAACAGGGTTTTTCATCTTACAATGTGGAGTTTACACATCAAGTTAATCTTTTATCCTCACACTTTCATTTTAAGAATAGGGAAATTATATTGGAGTCTCCTAACTCTGCTTTTAGTCTTCATTTTAATAACAGTTCTTAAATAAATATTATCTATGTAATAGTCTGTCCCGTTCTTAGAGGCTCTAGCTCCATAATAGAGCGAGTTAGGTAGGATAATTATTTCCCTCCGCCTCGTATGATTGATGTATCGCAGGGAAGTTTTACATAACATACCCAGTATTTAAGGAGATGGATGCATAATTTGCATTATCCAACCACAATCTTCATCATTGTAAACGGCGACTACAAGGTTTCTAAATGTAATTTACTGTACTGGTCCATATCCTGTAGCTGTTCTTCCTTGGCTGAATATAATTGTAAAAATCTGAGTACTTTCCATACCGTGTTGGTTAACCTTAAGCCTAGCGGTAACTTTACGTACCACCAGGTTTAACATTAAAAAATTCTACGTGGTGCCCACATTGCGTTTATGTGTTTTGTACGGATCTCAGAACAAACAGCAACTTTTGCCTTATAAAACATTAAGAGACTGGTTTTTATAACCGAAGTGGAGAGTGTTTACACCGCGGTACGCACTGAGTCCTTATATAAAACAGATACGCTTCGCCTTTAACCTTTTAAAGCCTAGCGGTAACTTTACGTACCGCCAGGTTTAACACTAAAAAATTCTACGTGGTGCCCACATTGCGTTTAAGTGTTTTGTACGGATCTCAGAACAAACAGCAACTTTTGCCTTATAAAACATTAAGAGGCTGGTTCTTATAACCGAAGTGGAGAGTGTTTACAGCGCGGTACGCACTGAGTCCTTATATAAAAGATACGCTTCGTCTTTAAAGGGTCAATATAGCAGACATAATTGTAAAAAATGTTGATACACGAACGAACGATTTCCATTAGCAGATCAGTTCGGATCAAAAGTCATTTCTTAGTTTGGTTGCGTTATTCTTGCACGGTAACCTATTACTCTGTTAACGAAAAGCCTTAGAAGCCATCAGATGTATTGTTTGTTCAACTAATGCTGAGATATTCTACCCTTACGCTACTTTCTGTGAAATGCTTACAGTGGGCACAAAATTTGAGAGGAGGCTGTGTATTGGTTTCGTATTTTAGTGAAACTATTGCATGCCTGTACTTCAATTCGTTTTGGCACAGAAAGTCTTTGCTGTATGTCACTGTGACAGTTTAAACGTCAAAGACCAATGTTAATTATATGTATCACGAGCTGTAACTTGAAGAAAGTTTGCATCTTGCACAAAGCGTATTTATATACTTCGCAACGTTCTGACAATCGGCGATATCCACAAATACCATTAAGCCTTTGGTTACAATAAAAGACACGGACTCGTTCTTCTCTGTGCAGTACAAATTGAATTCTATATTCCTATTACTAAAAAAGTTGTTCTTAGAAGTGCTTATTTCGGTTTTTAGATTACAAGTCAAATACGCTCGCTAGGTTAAAAAAAATCTTAACTGTTATTGAAAATTTACAAAATGTACCTTATTCTGTCTTTTTAGACCATTCTGCCTTTTTAATTTTTATTCTCCCTTAATTACTTTCCTTTATTCATTTCTGTCTGTCTGTCTGTCTGTCTGTCCGTCCGTCCGTCCGTCCGTCCATTCATCCATCCATCCATCCATCCATCCATCCATCCATCCATCCATCTATCTATCTATCTATCTATCTATCTATCTATCTATCTATCTATCTATCTATCTATCTATCTATCTATCTATCTATCTGTCTGTCTATCTAATTATCTCTTAGGCCTACTGTTTATTTCTCCTGCCCTTCCCTCCTATCTGCGATTACATACAGGAGTGTTTCCTTTCCATTTAAGGTCAGACGTTCAATTAAGACTCCTTGGTTGGACTATTAATTCATAAAAATACTCGTCATGTACCCGTATAAGACAACACACAAACAAACGGGAAGAAGTCTACATCCTGAGCAGTATTTAAAAATGCGAAATTAGCCTTCGAATGGTCTAGGTTTACATTGTATTCTCACCGTAATCGGCACGAAACATTCCGCTTAATTGTTTGTTGTGTGTGTCAATCTATCGCCAGCGTCCACGTAGCCCCATGCCTTAAGGCACGTTCCTGTCGCACGAATTCCCGCCCTTTCAGCGGTTGAACGTTTTGAAGTCCAACCGGTTTGCAAGCCCTGCCTTGTCGAACCCTTCAGCATTACTGGTTACTGAAATCTGTAAGTAATAACCCTCTTATATTTCGGAGAGAAGCATTGATACCTGTTACAAGTAAGCACCAAGTTGCATGACGTATCACCTGAGGCTCGTGTCCCTCATTCATCAAGAAGCTGTCTGGGTGTATATGTGCTTACTGCAAGATACTAAGAAACTGGTGTGCCATGCTTTTCAAAATATATGAGCAGCTCGTTTACGTATGGAAAAGAAGTGGAGGGCACGCGAATTTATTACCTCTTACAGAAGAGGGAGAGAGGTATTCCGACCATTATGGTCATGTGGCTAGAGGGTGGATTTGAGATAAAGAACGATGCAGTTATTCTGACGCAGGTCTTCGTGAATTATCCAAAAGAAACGAGAAGTTACTGGCTAACTTCTTGATGTCTGAGAAGTTATATTCTACGATCTTATTCTTATTAAATTCTTCAACACTATAAGTCTTAGGTGAAACAAAGTTGCAGAAATGCGCTTTTTGAACTCAGTGACAGGAAATTTTAGGTTAGATTAAAGTAGATATGAAGAGCTAAGGCAGTGCTTTAATATGTGGAGTGAACCTAAGCCTAATTGAAAACATTAAATAAAGTTAAAATGTAGAAAGCTCTAATGATATTAATCCGCTCACACAATATCTACACATGCTCGAAATGAGCTCCTTGGTTCCCCTACAGACGTCCATTAATACAGAAAGTTGCATATACATAAATATACATACATAAGTACACATACACACCTATACACATACCCAAGTATATACGAGTATACACATATACACATATGCATATAGGAGTATGCGTGCATATATGCATACGTACGTATGTACATACAAACATACATACACCGCCTACATACACACACATGCACACATATACATACCCTACATTCATACATACACGCATACGCAAACGTACATGCACACACATACATACATACATACATACATACATACATACATACATAGATACATACACGCACACGCACATGTACATGCACACACACACACATACATACATACATACATACATACATACATACATACACACATACATACATACATACGTACATACATACATACAGACAGACAGACAGACAGACAGACAGACAAAACATGCACGCGCGCGCACGCACACACACATACACACACACACACACACACATTACGTGCACAGCTACTTAGATAACTTGATACCTGAGCTCCCGAACACAGCACACAGCTGTACTCGGCACAGTCCGGCTGCGGCTTCGCTCACATTGGCACGGCCAGCCAATGTTATACCTGTTCCAGAAACATCTGCACTATTCGGAGTATGAGTACATTGACTATCTTCACCGCAACGCACGATTACCCTACTAATCATGTCTCTCTTTGTTATGAATTACTTTGTTAGGGATGTTTGACACTTCAGTTCGCCCCAGTGCTTTAACGACACCGCAGAATGCTTCGAGTTATCAGACAATGTTTTTGAATCGGTGAGAAAAAGACTGGGGGAGCGTGCGCTGTGCTTCCTCCCTGCCTTGCTCGCCTCAACACTCCAGCGCCGCGACGGATCAAGTTACCTGACGAGGACAGTACATATATACCTATCTATACGCAGGAACTGCGCGTTATAAGTATACTCTTCCGGCTCATTGTATAACGTTAACTGGGTTTAAAATAATTGTACGGATGGACAGAACAATAAAAGCTTAGTACCTCCCGATCTGTGTTTTGTTTGAGAATTATATAAACTTTTAAACTCATTAGACTAATTTATACATACAACCAATGGAAATGTGATAGCCTATTAATATTAAAGCCAGCTGCATTTTACAACTGCCCCCAACAGTCTCAAGAGTGTAAACCTTACTCCCAACACGCCTTCTACGCTTCACTGTTCAGATTACCGTCCCTGTCATTACACATTTACGCTAACTATTCGCCAGTCACTTCTTTATGCACAACGATTAACAACATCATAGAAAATAAAGTTTAAGAATATCAGATATTGATAAAACACGTCTACCACAACATTACACAAGAGCAGAGAGACAGGAACGTCGCAAGCCACACTGCTATCTCGGAACTACCTGAGGTCATGATATTAATAATGCATATAACTCACCGATCTGTCCAGCAGAGGGCTTCCTCCCGGTATCTGAAACACAAGACATTTATGTCGGTAAAATTTTTATTACAATTACAAGCCTCTTTAATAACACATCCTACTAGTGGCTGACATATTCCATAGTCCTGGAACAACGATTGAATCATGTTCCAGATGGCATAACTTTGAAACTGAGCTTCTGTGATCTAAATTTTCCGAATGACCCTTCCACTTGCAATAGGCAACCTTCTCTTTCTTCTGGAGGCATTTATATCCGTTTACCTATTATTTTAATAGAGGGATGGCATGATAATCACAATGCACAAATACAATAAAACACCTACAGTGTGCATAAATTAAATAAAGAACAGCTTCATGAGTTTTCGTCTCGACAAATTTTACGATTGTGATCAAATCAAGGAGTATGAGATGGGCTGAGCACATAGCACATAACGTGAAGGAAAATTCTTACAGATTTTTGGGGTGAAAACTGAAGGATAGAGGTCACTTGAAAGACCAAGACATAGAGGGATGAACAATATTAAAATGGAACTTAAGAAAATAGGATGCGACTGTGAACTGGATTCATCTTGCTATCGAGAGGGACAAGTGGCTGGTTCTTGTGAACACAACGACGAAAATCTGCGTTGCGTAAAATGCAAGTTTTTGACAGTCTGAGCAACTATTACATTCCCAAGAGAAACTCTGCTCTATGGATTTAGCTGTACTCGTGACACTTTTTTTTGACCCTATAAAGCACGAAAAACAAAGAGCACTATTCTCTCTTGGTGCCCATCCCTTTCCTAATTAACATTTTTGGATGGACACGTGAATTTCTCGGACAGAAATCCTGTGCCGCTGCCACTCCATTACAAACCCCACATGATTAGCCAGGGTTTGACCCCGGGTTTCGGTGATAACAGGACAACGAACTGCAAGTGCAATGGCACAGGCACTAAGCACAACTTTCTGCTCAATTAGACGTCCCTAACTGGAATCATATTGCCTCTCCACTACAGCGACCACCCTCCTAATGATGCTTAGGAAATTAATGGTTGATTACGAACGAAATCATACAAACACATGCACTCAGGGTGTGGAAAAAATACCAAAGCCCTTAATGTTATTATGCGGGGGACAAGGCAAGTGTGCTGCAAACGCCTAGCATCTGTACACACGTTCTAATTTTATGTGTCGTATTGCAATAGTCCTAAGTGCTCCTTTTAGCTCAATTACATTTTTACATTTTTCGTTCTTAAATTCTGGATCGCCCAGTAGCATCATTATTACGTATTCAGGGAATATGCTGCGTGGTTTAATTACGGTAAATTCTGCTCAGATTTAACTATGGCTACACTTGTTCACTTGGACTGAATGCTTACTGCTTCAGCCGTCACATCTGCTTCTATAACATGTAAATGTTGATACCGGTTTATAAAGTCACAATTAGAATAAATATGTGACGATATTTATTCCTATCAAATTATTTTGATTAGAGCATATCATTAATATTTAGTCAAATCACCCTCCTTACCTGCACATTCATTAGCTGAACACTTGGACATATTTATTCACGACAGTCTTCGCCATTTTTGCGTCAGCTAGCTTGATGACACACAAGACATAACGTTCGTTTCACAAAACCGGTGAATCACTATTATTGCCACACACATAAGGATTAGTGTTATTATATTACTTACACCTCTAACAATTTAAACCTATTTTCCACTGAAACAAAACTTTTGTGTTTATAGATGTATTTACACACACACAAACACACTGTAACTGTTATTATAATGTTATGTATCGATCGACGTCTGTCCTCAACCAGCCGAGCAACATCATGAAACTGTCATAGCTCGATCGATATTCAAAGAAATGTGCTTATTGGTTTGCGTAGGAGTGACGTGGTACCGCGCTACTAAACCTAAATGTGATTGGTTGACAAGTCTCCCTCTAGCATAGGGGTAACACTTCTTCGCCTCAGGCTTAAAGACTTATGTCATAAAGACCTATTTTCGCTTGCAATGTCACATTGATATACAGCCATAATCGTCAGAGCATATCACTCTTACGTACATTCGTTACTCAATTGATAAATACAGTAACACAATAACTGAACTTTCAACATTGAAAACAACTTGATCTAACACACAATTAACAGCTAACATGTACAGAGTGGTTCAGAGCCAACGGACACATTTCAGGACTCCCCCAGTCTTAGTGGAGGGGATTAGGGTGTGTAACAACACAGCAATCAAGACAGGACTTGATGACATTTGAACTCCCATGTAGTCGCAATGGACAGGTGGAGTGTAGCGCACAGAACTGCAGTGTTTGTTTTTACTACGACATGAAGTCCATCATTCAGACATCCCGTGGCCAGCACATTCGCCGGATATCATGGTACCAGACTTTTCTCTGTGGGGGTGTTTGAAAGAAAGAGTATACAGAACTCCCCCCACACAACACAGGACCTGAAACGTGCACTTCAAGATGCAATTTCTCCCGTCCATCAAGACCAAAATTTGTTTCGTTGGGTTTTTGGTGATTTTTTGATCGTCTAAGGCAGGGCACTGTACGTCAAGCGCACCACCTTCATGAGTTTTCCACTACAAGTAATGAAACTGCATTCTGTGAACATAAAATTTGTGCGTTTGTTTCAATGTTTTCCAGCTACTAGACAAATTATCAAAATGTGCCCGTTGGCTCAGCGTCACCCCCTATGTATCTCACTGCAATTTTTTATTTATTCCTCTAAAATACAAATCAAAATTTGGACCTCTGCCACATTATTCCCACAAAAAATAGAGATTTTTTTCCTGAACTCAATTGCCTTTCTAATAGACACAGAATATCTTATGTGAGGTTAAAATTGAATTTCTAAATACTGTTTCTTAAGTTTAAAGTTTTAATCCAGTCTCTACCTCATCATATCTACCAATTTTTACGCTGGACCACATAGAAAACCTGAATTACCAGAGACGACCAGCAATAATAAAGTGACCATATGTCATACTTTGTTAACTTTGTGAACAAACAACCTCTTCAAATACTCATAACTTTTCAAAGTGACGTTTAAAGTGTCACAAATATTCCTGGTCTAAAAAGCTTAAAAAGGCAAAAGATTTAAAAACGGTTTGCCCAGGTACAAGAGAATTTTTACCCTCCCCCTGTAGATACCGCTGAAGCATTCGTTGCACATCAAACAGACCGCGGTTGAAACTAACATCCCTAATAACAAATTGCAAGAAACACTGTCTTGTGCACGTGGGAAAGTAGGTACAGTTTCACTCATTCTTGACTTCGACACCAGGTGGAGGCTGTTTGACTCCCAGGGAAAAGGTGGGCCCCGTAGCCGGTCTGGGCGATTTGGAGGACATGAAATCTCTTGCTAAGCCGGGGATCGAACCACAGTTCATCGGTGGCCCTGGGTGTGTCTTATTCACTGTTCCGACTAGGCAATTCCGGCTCCTCAGAAATCTCTGTACGTTCAGAAGGTAATGTCATATACAGTATATAGTGACCAGCGTCACTTTGCACGCATTTGAAACATTCGACTTCGGTCCAGCATTCCAGCATTGGAAAGGTCCTGCGACCGACCAATTCGAGAAAGATTTACCATGCTTTTCCTGAATTCTGGAAACCCTGAAGTGATGCCAAAATTCAAGACTTCATTGCATGCTTTTCATGTGTCCCTCTCAAGGTTAACACCCAAACTCAGCCATAACACACAAGGATGGTGTTAAAAATCTTCACTTTCTGCGTAACTCGCCACAGACGGTTCTTTACCTTTTTCACTTTCGAAAGCTTTACTTTTAGAATTTCCTTTAAGAGAAGGACAAGCAGACATCATATAAAAATCTTTAAGCCGTAAGTTTCAAATTTTGTATAAATACAACCATTTTGACTAACTGTCAAGCGACTCAATATCTCTCATTCACTGAAGCATAAAAAAGAACACCCGATGGATGTTCAAGTAATGAATCACGAGTTGTCACAGAACTTCAGCAGCTCAGTGAAGTGTTATTAGAAGACTTAGGACGACCAAATGTTTCAGCGGCAACAAAAGCAGGCAGGAACACTTGCAATCTCCAATCTAAGACACCCAACCAGCAGCTCCCTGGAGCGCAGTAACCACTAATGTGTGGCCTCCGACAGAAGAAATACCGGTTCATGTTTCTTACCGTCGAACAAGAGGAAAATTCTGTCTGTTTCTTCTTATTCCCTTCACCAATAACAACAGTACGTTCTATGTAATACAAGAAGTGATGGCAAAAAGAGTATGTGGTTAGTTCGGACAGTCTCACACAGTCCATATTTCCCATTTATATGGCGTCACATATGTCGAACCCAGTAATAATTTTATTGAGATTTTGTTACGACGAAGACCAGTATAGAATGCGTACCCCACGTGGCATGTAAGTTACTTCTCATAATGTGCTTTTGTGTGTCCAAATGTAACATGGATCACGGAAACAATTACACATTGCAGCACTAACCTCGGCACTAGATGAAGGCGAGTGGTCAATATCACACGCCGGCCACTTTACACTTGGACGAGAACCCTGGTAACCATTTCATAGGAGACATGGTGGGAACTAGAGATGGTCTGGGCGCTTTGGAGAAGAGGAGACTATCTCGCCACTGGCAGGATTCGAATCCGAATTTTCCACCCGCTAGTCCAGACATTTACTGCGTTCTCCGGCCTTTACAAGCACGTAGCATTTCCAATCCACAACCCACTGCACAAGATTCCTCAACCAGTTTAACAAAACACTTACGTCACAACAGATATAATTAAAAGTCCACTGAGTTTGTGTCATTAACAACGTAGTGGCCGATCCCAGTGGCCGCGCGGTATAAGGCGCAGGTCTGCGGCCGCTCGCTTGCTGGAATTGCGGATTCGAATATCCCCGGGGTTATGGATGTCTTTTCTGTTGTGAGTGTTGTGTGTTTTCAGGTAGAGGTCTCTGCGAGGGGCCGATCCCTCTTCCAGAGGAGTCCTAGCGAGTGTGGTGTGTTTGAGTGTGTGTGATAAAGTGCAATAATAATTCCCTACTTCTGCAACAAGCAGGTGGAAGAGGATGGACTAAGAAAGAAAGAAATAACCCAGTGTCTGTACTGTAAGAACTGATGAGCCACTGTAGTCGCCTGGCATGTAACGCCGTGTAGTCAGGCAGCGCGTGCTGGAAAAATTTTTTGGATGGTGGAAATATTTATTTTGCAGGTACGTAGGTGAAGGGTTAAGTATTTTAAATTTGAAAAGAAGGCACGTTTCATGGACACCCTGTAACTGACTGACTGACTGACTGAATGAATGAATGAATGAATGAATGAATGATTTGTGCATCATAGATATATTTGCAGTAAATTCTGTTTAACAACTGATGTGCAGGCATTCACGAGAACTTAGTAACCCAAATTTAGGCTGGTTTTCGGAAATAACAAATCATATATTTTCAAGGATCTTACTCCATGCGGCAGAGTTATGTTTAACTCAGCAGAGCTTGGAAATTCCTAACCTTTTCTGCGTTCCAAATATGCTATTCCATCCCGTCTTTTCAAGCAAGCATCACTGGTTGAAATGCGTGCAGTATAAACCACATTTATTTCAGACAAATTTTATATTATCATTCAATGTATGTTCAGGTCTCCCTAGTGGCCTCCTCTCTTTAGGTTCTTCTACCGAAATTCGGTATATTACATATCGTTTCTCTCATACCTGCAGCATCCTATCTGATTTAACCACCTTAAAAAATCCAGCGAGCATTACGAATGTTACGTTATTTATACGTGTTATGTTAAGCTAATAAAAACGCCAAAGGTCATCCGGTAACATACCAGGAGGGCACGGAGTGGAGTAGAGGTATAGTTGTACTCGTTAACCCCGGCGTTAATTAGCGTGGGTGGTCAACACCACGCCCCAGGCGATAGCCTCCCGGTAAAGATACTCGGTACCTGTTGTAGGGGGCTTGGTGGGCCCCAAGGCCGTTGTGGACAGGTATTGGGAAAAGAAAACACCTTGCTCCCACAGGGGCTCGAGAACCGATTCGTCCAGGCCGTACCGGGTCGCTATACCGACTACACTGTCCCGGCCCTGTGTTAAGTTAACATGAGCTCATCTGTGAATAAGACAATTTTAGATTCGTAGCAAACGGCGGAGATAGGAGAGGGTCTGTGTTGAACGTCAGGAATGTAGAGAAGAGAATTTTGTTCTACCTGGGATTTATGGGAAAGAATTCCTTGAATATCTGAGTAACTATTGGTTATTCAAGAAGGATTCTGATTTATGTATTTGGTTAATAAACTAATAAATAATAAAATAAACGTCTTCTTGAAAATAAGTAGCAGATATACCGAATAGAATTTATTTTGAATCGGAAAATTACACCCTACTTGTAGATCTCACGATTCATTACCGCGTCCAGCTAAAATAATTCCCTGCTTGGTGGCAAGGTGAAATACGTCCCAGCAGACCGCTCTGGCTCCCCGCGGTGACAAATTGACTAACGGTTATCTCATCTTTACAGCATTTCCCAGGACAACCTGTTGATGCTGAGACCACAGCCCTGCCGACATGACTGCCAGATAGCAGCTTTATAGCGAACAGTGTCACTCTAGGTCCCGGCTTCGGATCCAGCTCAGTGAACACACCTTTACATACGTTCTTCATTAGAACCTGTAATATTATTCGCTATATTTCACCTACATAAGTGGCTTATATAGAAGATTCACGTACATAGGAAACACTCCCATATGGCTTATTTATTAATTTTAAAATAACACACAAATCACTAGATAGAAAGGGGAAGGGAGGTGAATTTTTTGGAGAAATCTTGAAAGATCGCTGTAGGAGAAAAACGGTTAGGAATTAGGATGGTTGCGAAACGTACACCGTTGAACGATGTGTACTTATGACGCACGTACGATGCAGGATGTTTAAACGAGCATTAAAAATGGAATCTAAAATTAATAACTTAAGCTAATTGTAAGTATGCATGTAAATAATACAAGTACAATTCAAGAAAATAATTCACGAAACTGCTTTTACCATTTTAAATACAGCAGAATCCGGTTATAACGACATCGGTTTATACGACACCTCGCCTATAGCGTCAGATATTCTGTGCTAGGAATTAATTCGCCACTGTTAACCATAGCATCACACACCTCACTTATAACGACACTCGTTGATAATAACAGAATATGTTCAGTTCCTATCATGACGTTATAACCTAGTTCGACTGTGCCTACTTTTAGCTACCATCCATTTCCATTAGCACTAATTCACAAAATCTTCCGTTGCTTGTACACAATAAGAAGCCACTGTCTCTGTGCAGTTTAGTTCCTTGACAGTTACCATGCGACAGGCGCTGCATATTTGGATAAACTCTCGATAACTAGGCTGGCCACAAAAAATAATATTCTCCCGTGTTTAAATTCGGTTTCCATACTTAATTTTCCGATTTCTCTCGTGCTGTACTTTACAGCCCTTGACGAATATTTGAAATCGCTGTTTTACTCAATAAGCACGCTGCGCAAATTTTAGATAAAGCACTAGTCTGCAATATCCACCGAAACGGAAGTACTTGCTACCACTTACTGCTGCGAACTTTGGTCCCTATGTTAACCTTTTAAAGCCTAGTGGTAACTTTACATACGACCAGGTTTAACATTAAAAAATTCTACGTGGTGCCCACATTGCGTTTATGTGTTTTGTACGGATCTCAGAACAAACAGCAACTTTTGCCTTATAAAACATTAAGAGACTGGTTTTTATAACCGAAGTGGAGAGTGTTTACAGCGCGGTAGGCACTAAGTCCCTATATAAAACAGATATGCTTCGTCTTTAAAGGGTTAATTATTACCAACGATCCATAGTTGGTAACAAAAAGTATCCTGTTAGACATCACACAATATACACAAATGCAGTTTACTGGATGAGTTTTCCAGACATCCCAGTTTGTTACTTCCGCCATAATAGAGTGTATATTTGAGTATCTAAATTTTAGCATTAAAACGCACTACAAAGAATTTATATTCATATAGAATAGTCTGACAAGAGAAGACGACTACACGTTCTCCGTGCAGCTTCATATAATAAAGTTTTATGCCCACATCGTATTGTTTACAGAGTCCTTAAATCACATCCGTTAGGTATTAGTTTATTTCATGATCCTGTATCACATAGATCAAGCAGCGTGAAATAAAATATGGCACAGGGAAAGTAATCGTGACTTCTCTTAGAATCCCCTATAAGAAACGTCAGTGATCCAGTAGCAACCTTAATCATAACAGAAGACCGCCTGACAGATTTCGAACAGGGTACATCCAGGATAAGAATCACACTCATTTCCAGTCCGTGATATGGCCAAATATTGCATAGTTCAAAAGTACAGAGAGTTTTCTAAGCGGAACTGAGCATTACGGAGCGGACAGCGTCATCGATCGCTATGTAGGAATTTATGTCGTCCGCTCTGCGGCGAGCAGTCCCGCGTTAACCCAGGACTCGCAGGACTGAGTACTGCAGAACAGGTGGGATCACGGTCTGCTATGCAGCAGTGCAGCTACAAGTGCATTCCGCTTACAGAATTGTTTCTTTTTTTTTTTACATAACAGACATTATCATCCTACAATACTGCATTTCCTTTCAGCAGTCTTCGTCAAAATTTTCTTTCTCATTTCCCCTTTTCTCCACACGAAATGCTTGATTTGACCACACAGACATAGGTATTCTCTGCATGCCAATTATATACTAAAGAATTTGTAAGAAATTCTAAGTTCAGATTTTAACTGTAATACTGCAGTGTGAAGTTTGGCTCGTGTCACGTAGATAATAACACATCTCACATGAAAATAAAATAAACATATAAAAGCATAATGCATCCCAAAAAGATTCATCCCATACAACACAAAATGAGTATGTAATATGGTATATGCTTACATAAACTACCAATTAACATATACAGCTTTCATATGAGAACATTTGTCGAAAAGATGAACGTAACATTAATGAAACAAAAAATATAAAATAATGAATCACATGTTTATGAGCAAAGATGTTAGTGCTATAAGAGTCAATTTCAACTGCAATAAAAGAACATCAGTAGCAATTAAATACTGTATTTTTTTAAATAAAACTGAAGTAGGCACATAAAATTCAAATCCGAGAAGAATTTATTTTCTTGTCTTCCAGTGTTTTGGAAAATACTTTTAACACTTTTCTGTATCACACTTCGTATTCCTTGATATGAATTTTATTGTGAAAAATATATAACAGGAACAAACATTGTACCTTCCCATACAATATGTTCGTCAGACTTATGCCACTCGCTTTTAAACTTCCAGGGGAAGTAGAAGAATTGTTAAAAGAAACGAAATAAGGTGAGAGTGCACGGTTAACAGGGGAAAACTTGTGTGTGTGTGTGTGTGTGTGTGTGTGTGTGTGTGTGTGTGTAGCACATACCTATGGTTACATATAAATAAAGAGAGAGAAGCGAAGCTGCAGCGGGATATGAATGCAGAAGTGAACAATAAATCGCGTTGGTTGTTAACCTGACTGTGGTAAATCAAGAACGAGTAACGTCCCGACGGAGACAAAGCACACATCGCGTCTTGAAGGAGGGCTGTTGAACAGATAAGGCGCACTGCGTATGGCATTACCATTTTAATTGCAAATACTGATGTTATCATCTTGTAGTCATCTAAGGTACTGCGTTAAAGGGAGTATCGTATTCCACCAGATTTCTAAATTATTGAACAATTTCATTACAGGAACAAAAAGCACAACACAATTTCCATAGAAATTAATAAGTACTTACAAATCTTAAGTGTCCCTTATTTTAATTCGCTTATGTTTGAACTAAAATTTAAATTTAAATTTTTAACGCGAAAAATCACATTATAACATAAAATAATTAATACTTAAATGGTTTAATAAAAAATAGTAAGAACAAAGATTCGAAGAAAAGACTAACAAAAAGGGGAAAGAGAATAAAGAGGAAGCCAAAGAGAATAAATGCAAACTAAAGGAGAAATACAAGGACAAGCTGTCAACAAGAACAAAGTGCTGTAAAGAAAATACAGGACAGGAAGGTGACGATAAAAATGTGGTACGATTTAGGCAAAACGGGCAGGAGTATGATGAGGAATTAGGAGAACAACAGCAAATGTTGGAATAACAACAAATACTGGAAAATAATATTCATGTGAATTTTGGATACGGCTGTGACTCAGGATACTGGTCGATTGCCGGACGCATGGGTACCAACAAGTACTAAATCCATGGTTTCTGTTAGAACAGCCAGAAAACAAATTAAAACATTTTCTGATTTTGTGTAATTCGCGTCATTAAAATATATATGTAATACATGCACCACAAAAATGTATGTAACAAAACATCCACAATGATGTCATATCTCCAGTTTGAGTTATAATCTTTTCCGAATGTAAAAGCAATCCCATTATATGCTTGGACAGGCCCTGAAGATTCCAGGAGGTTGAGGCTCCCACATTTCAAGACAATCGGCACATGAAGGTGGTAATATTGTCAGCCCTAAGCACTGGCCGCCCTTACCCCCAGGAAATATTTGTGGAACTCACTTCTGTTAGATGCTGAGTCGACCTCAGGACCATAGTGCGACCGAAAGGAGTATGTAAATAAAAAATTCCAATGACACCGCCGGGAATGGAACCCGCGACATGCCGGTTTGTAGCGCAGTGCCTCAACCAACTGCGCCGCAGCGTACCCCTGTCAAAATGTAGGTTTTCTTAATTTTTTTAGCACTTATTGTCCCTCCAATCGCCTACAAACGTATCAACACTAGAACAGGGTACGTGTAGTTCACTCCGAAAAAAGATTTCCGTACCAGCAACAGAATGAACCTGATACATGCAAAAAATCGAAAAAAACGGGCGAGAAACTAAACATGACACATCAGTTACATAAACTGCACTGAAGGCACTGTAAAAGATGAAATCCAGTTAAGTAAACGTGCTTACTAAATGCCCTTGACTTAACGTCACCGGACTCAATTCATGTACCGCTGTCACACGGCAAGTCCTGCACAGCTGGTGGAATTACAGATAGGACTGTCTTACTGCACAGGCACAGAAATTAATCCTTCTTAAGTTAAACATTTGCCACATCGAAAAATTATTCGAGAGAAAGTCGTAGACGTTTGTGAAGCTGTATTAATTAAACAATAATGATTTCGTTTATTTGTCCATCTGTGATTCATTTAACGACTGCGTCCGTATCTTGGGATGTGTAAAGTCAAATGGCGAAACAACTGGTGAATAATGAATCGCAATAGACATGTACGGAAGCGGCAATGGCCTAATTTAAACACCAATTCTGCATTATCATAGAAGGAGCGAGGAAAACGAAAACCGTTGGTCGGGAAAGTTGGTCTCCCTGGTCGAAACACAAAATTGATATCTTCCAAGTCGAAGTCAGTAACTTTACAGCCTGAGCTAACCTTCTCGGTAATGAAGAAATCTATGAAGTTTCCTTTCAGCATCACGTACAGAATGAATTTTACTCGAGACAAACTAGCCGAATTAGATTCACTGCTAGAGAATTTAGTACAGTTGTCAAGCACTCAATTCAACAGAAATACATTCACTGATTTCGAAAATGCAGCTTGGAGATAACAGCGAGTAAAATGACACACACGCAGCAATTCCTGCCATCGCGCATTAATTTTACGTACGTTATGCAAAGGACGAATTACGAGCATCAACTTACCTACCGCCTGCAAAACCACGTGACCTGAATTCATATTTTATTCAAACACAGAACAGCTGGTTATTGAATGGCAAATCAACATTATGGCATAGAACCCAGCGCCCTAAGGTCATGCGACTGGAATTAGTCTTGCGTACTGGAAGCGAGGGCAGATGCATTTCAGGAATGTTATCTTTCTGGCCTAGTTTACAAAATATTAAGCATTATGCCTGCAGCTACTTGGTAGTGGCCATACCACTCATTCTGTAATGCTCTCATTCAAGCGTACCAACTGTCTGATGATCACAGAGATGGCTGAAGAAGACTGAGGGCGGCCTGTGGTCTGGGTTGAAAGACACTTCTAATCGCTCCTTCATAACGGTGCGGTAGGTTGCATGTCTACGCATCACCAAATATTATTCGGGTAATCAACTCGAGAAGAATGAGATGGGTGGGGCATGTAGCATGTATGGGGGGAAAAGCGAGGTGCATACAGGATTTTGGTGGGGAGACCTGAGGGAAGGCGACCACTTTGGAGACCCAGGTGTAGATGGGAGGATAATATTAAAATTGATCTTCAAGACGTGGGATGGGGGCATGGACTGGATTGAGCTGGCTCAGGATAGGAACAGGTGGCGGGCTCTTATGAATGCGGCAACGAACCTCCGGGTTCCATAAAGTGCGGGGAATTTCTTGACTAACTGAGAAACTGTTGGCTTCTCAAGAAGGCCTCTGCTCCATGGAGTTAGTTAGTTAGTTAGTTAGTTAGTTAGTTAGTTAGTTAGTTAGTNTCCATGGAGTTAGTTAGTTAGTTAGTTAGTTAGTTAGTTAGTTAGTTAGTTAGTTAGTTAGTTAGTTAGGTTCCATGTCGCGTAGTAGGTTTAGCGATTTGCTACGGGCTGTACAGTCCGGGGATCGAATCCTGGATGGGGCGAGATTTTCTGCACCCGTCCAGACCGGCTGTGGGAACACCTAGCCTCTTGTACAAGGTGTACGGGTTCTCTTTCCTGGGGGTAAAGCAGCCGGCGAGTGGCATTTACCGCCCACTCCCACCTAGGACCGAGGTTAAGGAAAGAGTAAAGCTACAACTCTACTCCCCCTTTGGACCTTCAGGGCCTGTTCTAGGGCAAACTTTTACATTCCCTCTCCCACAGCCAGTGTTCAATTCCCCAAGTACGTGTGATTACTTATAAATTTAAATAACAAATAGATCCATCATTTCTCGTTATTCGTTTAAAGACGTTATCAGTAAAATAAAGCAGACTATAGAGTCGCGTGATTGGGTGATAGTCGAAACGTAAATCTCTTCCTTTGTACGTCATCAAGGCACGTAGGGAGATTGAGAGGTCTGGATCCACTTATTATTAACTTTGGCACTACATAAAGATGATTGGTCAGCCTCAGGTTCAGGCCGCATTAACCCGGGATAAAAGCCGCCGGTACCCACTGAATAAGACAGTGGGTGTAATTTATTGGACAAGATGTAAAAACCGGTCGTAACTCGAGTTTAGATCATACTTTGCAGTCTCTTGAAATAGCTGATAAATATTATGAAAAGCTTCAAGCAGCATAGATGGTGCTGTGGCCGAGATTCGACCGGGGCACTTCTCGAATACAAGCAATAAGCAGCAAAGCTTAACCAAATCCTTGTTAAAATTAATCACTAAATAAGATAACAGTGACAGTGATAATAAGCACAGTCAGACACGCCTTGGTACGTATATATATATTTTGTACACTATAAAATGTTTCCAGGTAGTACTAACTTAACTACATGTTTCGGCCCGGCCGAGCCATCGTCAGGTACGTGTATAGTCGTATAAAAACTTATATCCTAGTCATGACTAGGATATAAGTTTTTATACGACTATACACGTACCTGATGATGGCTCGGCCGAGCCGAAACATGTAGTATGTTAGTACTACCTGGAAAAATTTTATAGTGTACAATATATATATATATATATACATACATACCAAGGTGTGCCTGACTGTGTTTATTATCACTATGATTAAAAAAACACACTGGGATGACCCAAATTAAGAAAATAACAGTGACAATAAAAACCGTACTGAGACTCCAGTAGTATCACCTATGAAACAAATTATAATAACTCGCTGATTAACATTGCTTACTATATGTACTGGCACATTTAGCACTAAAATATCATCATTTTGCCTACATAGTGTGTGTATGTTTTACACATGCTCCTCAATCATTTGCCTATACATCGCCCACCCACTGGTCTTCCTACTGGGAGCGCAATGTCCTCTCAGCGACGTATGTACTTGCGTTGGCTTTACGGGAAAATCAAGTACGTGTAACTGTAAACTAACACCGCATTAAAAAAAAGTCTGTAGCAAACGACAAAGCACAAGATCTTAGACCCTCAGAGCGGTGATGCTAAAGATTCAAATCTTTTGGGATGCTGCGCCGTGTCGTTCAGTGAGCAGTTACCGACGCCACAGAGGATGGCAAACGTTTATGTCTGCAGGGTCAAACAGGCCAACAAGAGCGTAACAACGTTTGTACTGCTTGACACTTATAATAGAGGCAACACAATCCTTAGGATTATCAGTAACTATGTAACAATCGACAGGGAGTAAGCTTCCAAAAAACATGATTTTTTTTAATATTTTACATCATTCCTCCAGGAAATAATCCAGAGACAAAAATTCAGACGTTAAATGTCTTATGTTCTGTGTTAGGTTTTCAATTAGCAAAGAATCTAGTATTTCGAAAACAAACAATATTATTCAACCAAAATCCTGTGACAATGTTAAGGGTAATAAATAATATTCAAATTTATACTCCGCTTCCTAAGCCTTTTATCTCCTTCTTCTATTTAATGAAATACAGTGGTAAAGCCTGTGATGAAATTTCTTCTGTTAGTTCGTAAGTTAGGGTGGAGCCGACTCTGAAATTTACTGTTCCTCCTGTAGACATTTCACCTGGTGCCCGGGTCGCGCTACCGTACCGGTTTTCATCTATAAGATAAGAAGAAAAAATTTCAAAATAACAAAACCTTCAGCTGCAACCGTGAAGTCAGTAGCCTGGTTGTTGTGAGATCTTTCATACTGATGAAAACTGAACATTTTATGAAGTGGTCAAGTTATTTAACGGCTTGATAAACAAAGAAGAAATGTCTTCAGACCGCTAGGATTTCCGTTTAGTCTACACTGCAGTCAACAATGTCATTAGACAAAGCAAGAAGTAAAGAAAAAAAACTAACCAAATAGCCCTGCGATTTTTATGACTGCACGATATAAAAAGGAAAATAGTGGGATAAAATCCTCGCCTGTCACATATTTTTGCCCGCCTTCCTCATTTCGTGAGAAAGGATCAACTCATGTTACATTAAGTCTGTGTGTCTGTCCTAGTCCGAATAACATTTGAACCAACTGACACATTTTCATAACACTGGCTACAAATACCACGCCAGTAGGTACCATCCAACTTTCAGCTAACAAACTAACTCCAAACTTCCTACGTGGCTGTAAATAACACCCGCATGACAACTGTACAAACGTTCGTGCTGTGAGCGATATTATCACATTACAGCGCAAACTTAGGATCCTGAAATTCTGTGCGGTGGTAAATCTTCGAAAATTGTGCAACTTACATTACAAATTTCATAGAACGTATAAGAACATGACCACGCGCAGACCGTTTTCAGATTTCGGTTTCATGGCAGTAACTGCTGAAAATCTGAACTTAGACATGTGAAATTTCACATCCAGACATACTTTCTATCTAATTAAAAGTCCGGCACGAAATATTTTAAAGTTGGCAATTGACATATGGTGACGCCGCAGGGAAAAATTGCTACTGTATCAATTAAGTTTAACGTAAGAATAGGTGGAATTTACAGTAATGGAAATTACCTAACACAATCAGTCAGAAATTTTAACATAAATATTTGCAACTCTCGTGTATAGCTGCTATTTACACAGATAATCACTCCATTGACGTGTTCTTACACATTACAGTCACTGAAGCAGGCTCTTTGAATCACGATTGGACAATGAACTTGGAAAAGTTTTGGTAAGATGTATCGATGGGGTCGCTGGTGATGCTAATTACAGGTAATATTATCGCGAAAGGTCGATATTCAATACCGACTGAAGGATGGGTAAGTTTCACTGCCGTTTATTGCTTCCGTATTTTTTGTATATTTGTAATGACAAGCAATTGAGATCGTTAAATAATAAAAGAACAAGGATAGAATATAAAGTATCGGTCTTTAACATGGATAAGGAATTATTTGACTCATAGATAAAACGTGTAAATAATTCAGTAAACATTAGGCTCCTTATTGGTAAAGTTGGAGACTTTGTTAGCCACAGCGCATTTATTGAAGCCCATGAAGGCACCGTAACGGCATTCGCGAATTTGCTGCCTGTGCACTTCCAAGTTTATAGAAGTATGAAAGGAAGAGTAAAATATTACCGAAAAATATTAATCCTATAAGGACCCTATATTGCATAGTGGGCCGTAGTACCACCTTCTGATTCCTTTTATTTACGAAAGCAAGGTCGGACCTTAATTCTAACAGACTTCAAGCTGTTCACGAAAAAAAATTCCTTTCCACAATCTTACTGCCGATCACGGTAAGCTCTTCGCCTCTACCTGTCTGCCGCATAAGATCCACCCGACGCATTTTTATGAGGATTTAATTCAAAACCACGAGTTTTTAAAAAGGCCTGGCGGAGGCTTAAGAAACTTCTCATCTTACGTCGCTGAAAGGCAATACATTTAGTTTTTTATGTTTTTTATGATGAGAATGACACACTTACACATGGTGAGGAGGGAGAAATAAAGAACACGTTTCAGTTTCCTTAAAATATAACCTAAAAACACTGCCAATTGATCAAAGCAATATCACACCCCCCTCAAGGTTTAATACTAAGGGAATTAAATTTTCATTCAAGTTTTTTAACTGAGGAGTGATTTTTATTTAACGGGTATTTTAATTTGGCAAGAATTTGGCTGGAATTGGGTGCAACATATCTGAGTGAATTATTCCAGTATATGATGGGAGTTACCAACAAAAACTACAAAAAGACCTGTCGACACGGAGTTTCGAACCCGGTACCTACGGAACATAAATAAAGGCACAGTGTCACTATTACACAACACTAAAGGATCTTTTAAAAGCACTGTGTGTGAGCTGTACACGCGGGTCCACGCGGGTCCACCTTCTTTTCCACCCGACTCCGCGGAAATACTATCAATGACAACCTCCCACACTTTTAACCACTCAAAATTATTCCCAGAATCATATCCCCAAACAGCACGAAAATGGCAGCTGTTTAGTCTTTTTAAATCACGACAAAATTCTGCGTTGTTAGTCGCCGGCATCTCATCGTAAAGGGCCTTCTTTGATTCCGAGCCAATCCATTTGGATTTTGTGGTAGACAGGCGGACAAGGTTTTCTCCCAAGAATTCGAACTTCCCTTATCAGTAGTATTTTACCAATACTCTACAGTTTATTTAATTAATCTACTTTTGACACTTAACTGTAACAACGAGCGTTGTTAAATGAAACACTTCTTTCTTCTCTCTCCTAAGATCGCAATTGCAACATCTTTTAAACACTACGTTCTGAGGTACAATAAATCAACAATATCCACGACTAATGTTGTTTATCAGAGTTTAGGGTCAGGGAGTGTTGACAACTGCATCTTTCGACATATTATTGCGTGTAGCCCTATATTCGTTTGGAAGGTGTGCAAAAAACACAAAATAGCTAAGTATTATTGTCTCTGGAATCTGATAAAGGAATTTTCTGTATGCGAAACAAATGCGATACGAGTGGACGCTTCGTCTTGCATCTAAGGCAGTCACTAAAGTGGAGCTGAAGGACAAATTAAAAGAACTGGCTCCAACTACTGAATGAGAAGGGAGGAGAATGTGTGTGTGTGTGTGTGTGTGTGTGTGTGTGTGTGTGTGTATGTGATGCAACAGTCACTCACACATGTCTCTGAGTATGTCACACATAAAGAGTTACCCTGAACCAAGACTGTCCAAATTACAGTTCAGTCACATCCCCATTACTATGTCTCTATCTATATGGCATGCGTCTGTGACTCTCCTTACTTATAGCATGTTTCGAAATGACTGAATGTAATTCAGTGACACTTAGTATGTGGGAGCAATTCAATTTGTGAAATATAACCCATAATTTATTCTACACAATATTCGTAACAGGCTTTGTCGATTTTCTCAAATATAGCTCATCCTAACTTAGCACCTTCGTAGAATTTCTCCATCGTATATAACGATATTTAATACAACAGCTTTTCTTATAATGTATTCAACAGACGTACAGATTGAATTAAAATATTTTTTTCCTTAATTGTTTCAACCAGTTGTAAAAATATTCAAATGATTAGTGGTTTAGGATACGCCCACAATAAGCTATGATTCAGCTATGTGACAAAAAAATCCGATTAGCAGAAAAGCAAAATATAATAGCAAGTGAAGACCTACCCGCAGTTCGTAATGCTTATTGTCCGTTCGCTGTTATTGTTCGTTCGCTGTTATTGTTCCTACACATTAACGAGCTACGTAAGAACCAACTATCGTGCAAAGAATTAACAGCGTCTACAAAGAAGTATAGGCCTGTAATATATAAATTGGTAAAATTTACAGGTACGGAAAATATAAGATAATTTGCACATCGTTATGTAATCAAAAATGACTCCATGCAGCATGGTTCTTCCTGTGAAGCTAAGAGGATCTCACTTAGTCAAAAAATTCTCCGCATTTTATGGAATAAGTAAGTGTATGAGGCCTACTGTGAGCATAAGTATCCGCCACATATCCCTATCCCGTGCCGGATTAACCCTTTAAAGACGAAGCGTATCTGTTTTATATAAGGACTCAGTGCGTACCGCGCTGTAAACACTCTCCACTTCGGTTATAAAAACCAGTCTCTTAATGTCGTATAAGGCAAAAGTTGCTGTTTGTTCTGAGATCCGTACAAAACACATAAACGCAATGTGGGCACCACGTAGAATTCTTTAATGCTAAACCTGGTGGTATGTAAAGTTACCGCTAGGCTCTAAAAGGTTAATCCAGTCCGCGACCTCCCATCCCACGACTTTAAGATCCATTTTATTGTCCTCACATTTAGCCCTAAGTTTCCCCTAGTGCTTCTTCGTACAGGTTTCCCTACCAAAACCCTATGCGTATTTTTCTTCTCCCCTATGTGACAGACGCCCCCCCCCCCCCATATCACCCTGCTTCATTTGATCTCGAAAATGTGCGCTTAATTTCACCCTCTTAGATCCAAATATCCAAATATCAGCGTCCTCAAACTATGGTCATCCCTTAATGTGCGAGGCCAAATTATAGTTCTGTGCATCTTATTGTCTACATTTTAAATATCAAACGGCGATGTCCAGAACTTAATCTGCTCAAAATTTATCCATATATGTGATTATGATTTTTAGTGCAGTTTGTCAGGTTTTGAAGTTTGTTGCTTTTGTAAAGGACATATTAGTTGTTTTGATGCTGTGGATTTTCCCACATTTCGATAACTATAATTGAATGTGCATTTATTATCTTAACTTACATCTAGAGAAAAGATACCTTCAAACGACTAGTAAAACGGTATATTTCCTCTATAGTACTTACGTTTTCGCCCAATAAATTACGTTTTCGCACAACAAAGTAACATTAACGTATAGCTTCAATAAATCGTATAAAACAGACAAATGTACTTTAAAATATTTTACAACATTGTGAATATTGCACTTTGTGGAATGTAAAATATGCGAGACTCTGATCTTGTGTTATCTGTAAAGGAATCGAATCCCAACTAGTTGTGACGTTTCTCTGTGCACTTTTTATATAAGCCGGATGATGGCCAAATATGTGGCTGTCTTACTAAAAAATATAATATGGTTGCGCTAACTGACAATTCTTTACCCCTGATCTATAGCTTTAATTTAATCATTATTTTGCCACGGTAAATATTTAATAAGACAGAATGGAAACTATCTGCAGCAATATATGTATCTAATAGAATCATATGTTCAGGTTACTGACGTATAAACAATCAAAAATTCATACCTGAAGAACATTACACTCCAGTCTGCAGTACAAGTCTTCACTCTGGTTAACATGTATTACCGTTATACATATCGAGTTAGGGGAAGCATGTAAAAGTAATCTGACATGAACTCTCAAATATCCTGACATTTACCGTTTACTGGGGAAGATATCCGTAATATAATCAACTAAAAGCAAAGTAGAAACCCACAGAGCCCTAGTAAAGTGTCAACGGCCTTCAAGAAGTTGCCTTTGCTGGAAATTGCGTCAGCGAGTGTGGATTGTCTCTTCTGTTTCGGAATATCTAAATTGCTTGTTTTTGTTTGTATGTATATATCGTATTGAATCAACTACTGTGTCCGTTCTAGCTCCGGAGTTTAGTTTATGGTTAGAAACACAGTGGTTCTCCTTCCCGATGAAAACCTAAAAGTTCCTAATTTCTGACAAGTTCTGTATACGTGCTTAAAACGTGTTTTGAACGTTACACCAAGTCTTGTGAAGAATGATCCTGGATTTTTGTCTGTGAAGGGGTTTTCTGGTAACTAACTTTTCGAACATCGCGCTTTACGTAAAACCACAAGATTCTAGATTGCGACGTGCTTTTTCTTTTTAAACCCTAAAGTTTTTGCTGTTTTCAGAAAAGTATCATGGACAGAAGACGCATGTAGCATAACCTTTATACCAAGTCTACTGGAATCGATAACAAGGGTGAAAGTAACGGTATTATTTACAAACGCTGGCTAGGTAGGAATGGATAGTATTAGAACTAAAAATGAATGTCGTTATTATGGATAAATAAGGAACATCAAAATATAAGTCGTTGAAATGTTATTTATTTATTTATTTATTGGAAACCCCGACCGCTGAGGTAATACGACCTCGTGTGCCCCCATCAGAATTATTACTGTCTTATTCAATTATGCTGATGACCTTGCAGGCATCTTTTGACTATCCTGATGGTTAACTGCTTTCTCGCAGTTTCGTGTTGTGTTACTGTAATGTGAATGACTCCAGCCTATCAGCCGACATCGCAGTGATTACAGACAGAAGCTGGAACACTTTCTGCCGTGGTATAATTAATCAAATATCAAGGGGTGCAACCAAAGAAACAATTCATTACAATAGGCCTATTTTACGGACAATAAAGAACAACTCTAACACATGTCGGCTTTCCATGAACGTTATTTGAGTCATACCTTAATAAAGGACATTCCATCAACTGAAGAGTGCAATCAGATGACACAGCAATTATGGAAGGTGAAATTAATTTATGTAAGAGGAAGTTGCTGTATCTCAATATATCATGTAGGAATTGCCTTGGAACACCGAATAGAACCTCCAAAATATTCGTAGTCCTTGCCTCTTCTACCCTTCACAGCAGGTGTCGAGGTTGTTTATTTTTACTTGATCACACTCAGACACACACCACAGTCGGAAGGACTCCACTGGCCGATCCCTCGTCCAGGGATTGGCCCGTCGCAGAGATCTCTACTTGACGATACAAACGCTCACAACAGGCAGACATCCATGCCCCCGGTGGGATTCGAACCCACGATCCCAGCAAACGCTCGGCCGCAGACTTACGCCTTAGACCGCGCGGCCACTGAGATCGGCCACCTCCAAAATATTGCACGCTATAGTTTCCCAAGATTGGTAGTGTGTTGTGTTGTTGTACCTTTATAAAAAATTCAGTTTATTACTACTGCAGGTCACTTGCACGGTACAAACAATTTTAATTTGTGTTTTACAGACACTGTGTAAGCTGCAAGGGTATTTTAAGTCAAACGAGATTATAAAGTCTACGCACTCGATGAATTTAAGAACTCTTTAAGAAAGAGACATAATTATAATAGTTCTAAACAATTAAAAAATCTAACACGTATAAAAATAAAATATTTTGTCAGAAGGATAATACTAAAAACGATAAAAATTACGCATGCAGAGATATAAATGTATTATCTCCATGACCAAGCAACACAGAGTGACGTCATTTCGTGACCGTATTCGGCCCTCAACTTTACTTAAGAGCACTCTGTGCCATCTGGGTACTTCGTCTGTTTTAACCTCCGAGAACGAAGAATCAGTGGGCTGGAAAGACTTCAGACTCTCTCATAGGTCATGTCAATTCAAATTCAGATCGGCTATTTCATTGCCATTCAGTACCTTAACCGTTATCCTGCTAATGTGGAATATATGGTGAGCTGCTAATAATGCCAGCACCACTAATGTGTAACATTTGGTGACCTACATTTGGCAGCGCTGGAAGGAGCCTCTTTGTCTCTCTCTCTCTCTCTCTCTCTCTGCACAACTCGGCTACCAACTAGGCCCTTTAAGGGCCTAGTTGGTAGCCGAGTAAGTGTGTGCACACAGATGTGACATAGGACGCCTTTCACGATTGATTCAGTGTTGAGACACTGTGCAGAGAGAGAGAGAGAGAGAGACAAAGAGGCTCCTTTCAGCGTTGCCAAATGTAGGTCACCAAATATTACACATTAGTGGTGCTGGCATTATTAGCAGCTCACCATACATTCCACATTAGCAGGACAAAGGTTAACTATTACAAACATTAATTCCCAAATGTCTATTGAACGCCGAGGTTCCACACTAGATAAAAATGAGTGCAATATTACAGCATATCAGTCATTTGTAAGAATATTAAAAATCCTTTAACTCAAATGAATAATGCATTATATTTTTGACACCTTTAATAAAATTAGCTACACCCAGAAGAAGTACATGAACGAAATAAGCAGTAAATTCCATACAGTTAGACATTTTAGATAAAATTTTCGATTTGAATCTTTTCTGAAATTTGGACACAATTTGTTGCCACTGATTCTCGAATTCGCATTAAAATAAGATACTAGTAAATTAGTGCAACTAGATGCAACAGAAATTGAACAGAAATTCAGCTTCTATGAGATTTGAGGTTGTCATTATGCAAATAAAGAAAGTTTAAATCTTCCGAGATGTGATGCTGTGTCTATTACAGTGAGAGATGTTAAAGAAAGAGTATATACACTCTTCGACTATCAAGAAGGAGGCACCAACTTGCTCCGAAGAGGTCACAATTCTTCTATATCTCGGAACTTGAAGGCGACGGCAACAACTTCTCAAAAACATTGGTGTTTATTAAACAATCAACGCGCTATCATATCCCAGAAGAGTTGAATCTTAGCATTAGCTAGTATTAACTTACACCGACCGTGAGTGTTTATTAGTTTAAACAACAGTACCATGTATAAGACAATTCCATACTGGGGGGTAGCCTTGAGAGAGAGCTGGACCGGTACCACCGATTTGCGGCAAGAACAGCTTTCGCCAGTGATCGATACCGCCAACTAACTGTATAAAACGCAATTCACGACATTTTCTAAATAGCCATCCGCTTACAGGTGATGCATTTATATAAACTAGATGCTCCAAAACTTACATGTCGCTACCTTCAGCAAACTGAATGACTGAACGTCCGGTAACAGCACGTTTCTTTATTTGGCAAAAAAGTTAATTTTGCTGCGGGACCCATCAGACCTCATATAAAAACCTCATCTGGAATTCTTACTTCAGGAAACAATCTGACAAATTATTCCCACCTTTAGTTGGCGTTTGAACGGGAGAAACTTTAATGGGGCGCCAACTGTGCACTTTTATATTGGGAGAAATTTGTGACAGGGGCATCAGCACTGCACCTCGCATCTTTAAGACCCTGCTGTATGGTCATATACGGAAGCAGATCGGCATGTTCCCTTGAGTTCATTCTCTTAAAGAAGAAGGTCAAGAATTTATGAGGTCTCAGTTGACCTCGGCCCTTGCACATTACTGACAGATACAGCGGCCATTGGCCAATTATTTCAATAAATATTATTTAATGGTCCTTTAACTTGCCTTCACCAAAATTCCGTATAATTTGTCCACATTTAAAATAAAATTTCTTCGCTTTATTCAAATATGTTTGTTACTTGCATAGCTAAACTTTAGCAATTAATATTTTACGCATGGCTAAACGTTTCTTTTTGCTTAGGATCACGTATTTTCTGCACTTTACCCGTTGCCTTTTATTCCGCAAAGGAAACAAATTTTCGTAGAAGACATTGTTTCCGCCGTCAGAGCCAGTGCCCGTGAGTGAAATTGTCACTTCTTATCCAAACCCATCTCATATTTTCAATGAAGAAGTAAAGAGACCAAATTTTCGAATCGTGTATTGTCTTTCAGAACACTATAAGGTTCATGAAGTCCAGAACCCAACAAACACAAGTGTACATTACCACTCACATAACCCTCTAGAAGTGAGTTTCGCTTTACTCTGACAATTCAGGTAGAATTTAAATACAGAGGAATTAGAAGAGAAAAAAGATTCGTGTTTATTAAAGATATATATATAATATGCAGGATGCGATTAATTAAATCTCCTAGTTCATTAAATAATACCTACAGGTCTGTCTAAATGATAACAATATCTAACAATAAAAGACGACCTAGACGTACGTAGATTCAGGTACAGTCATAACAAAAACTGAAGAAAGGTGAACAAATTAAAGAACTCCAGACGTTTTGGATCTACCTACCTGGTACGCTACTATTTTTATTATATATACCAGTATGACAATGTTCTGTAAGAAACAGGCTTCCCTCTTTGGTAATTTTATCTTCCATTACGTATTTTTGCAAAGGATTCGCCTGATAATAATCACCATGACCGAAACATGCAGCGAAACTGCGTAAACCTTAATCTTTTTACAATCAAACTAATGTCTTACTGTACTTATTTTGAAAACTGTATCAATAACACAACGGTACTTTTCTTCCAAAGAATAAACCAATAACTGAAAGACAAAGCGAATGTTAGCCAGTAGAAAATACGTATATTCAAAACTGTGAAGGCTTCTGGCAATCTCGAAATTCTTAACTTCTCAGAGGCGAGGGCTGAGAAGTTTGACAAAGCAGGACTCGACTTTCGAACAGCCACTAGATTCAACGCACTACTATGCCAAACTCAGCGTCAGAACGACATGACACCCCTTCTAAGGCGACCTATACAGCATCAAACGAGCAGGCTTACTCCTCAAGTGGTCTTATTTTGTAATCAGAGCGATGAAATATCGTTTCCTCTGGCTCGGGACGGACTCGCTGGTCGCCTGCTTCAATGAAGATAATTACGTGCTCCACGATTTTGATGGGACAAGCCGAGGGAGGAACATCGTTACAAAAACATAGGTACAATTTTTATCTGAGTCCTAACAGGTTAGCTCAGGCTGTGTCGCAATGGACTTTTTTCGTTGACTGGAGACAAGTACGTAGACAGTATCAAGTGACTGGTAAGAATTATTTCCCGGAGTTATTATGCCCGTAACTCAGGATAATATTAAAATTTATATTCAATAAATAGGATGGAACGGGGGGGGGGGCGTGGACTGGATTGATCTGGCTCAGGAGAGGGAAAAGTGGTGGGTTCATCTAATCATGTTAACGACTTTTGGGTTCCACAAAATGAGGGGAAATTTCTTGACTATCTGAGGAAGCATTAGGTTCTCAGGAAGGACTCTGCTCCGTGGAATTAACAAGCTCGTAATTTAATAATGTCTAATGTTTCGATTTATCACTGGCGTTTCTATGAACGTGGAGTTCAACGGTTTTCAAAGAATGCGTTGTTCATACTTGTACTACGATTTTTTCCTTATAAATCGAATTTCTAATATTTCAGATCCAAAACGGACACATTTACAGACAAAGGGTTTATTACAGAAAATACTTGACACAAAAACAAACATAGACGCTTCAGCAGACATTATGGCAAAACATGCGTAAGACCATTAGATACACCGACGTTTCAGTAGCCTCTGTAAGGGAAAGAATTATAACAACACATGTAGATTGTTTCACAGAAAAACATGCAGAAAATTTGATGTAATAGTCATTATCAGAAAACAAATAGATGTACACAGTCTTTTGGGTAGTCATTACCAGGGAAGAAAGAGATACAGAAATAGCTGTTTCAATATTCATTACCAGCGAAGAAATGCAAAGATATTTCAACAGTTATTACCAGGGAAGATACAGATAGATATACACACAACAGATTCGTTAGTTATTATCAGACAAGAAACAAATAAAAACATAGCTGTTCGAGTACTCATTAACAGGAGAAAAGACAGACAGATGGTTCAGGAATCATTAATAGGCGAGTCGATATTAACGAATGCGCACAGGCTGATAGCGAACGTACCTGACCATGCAAGATCTGCGGTTCTGACAGAGATGTTACTGGAGACTAACGTCTTCTGCGATATTACGTCTTATTGACTGGGAAATATTTGCCGATGTTTAGAAAAATCGTAACGTCCTTATATTCGCCTGGAGATACAATTACTATGATCATTCGAAAAGTCGGTAGCTATTTACAAATCGACACGGCGTACATTCCAGAATTACTAATACTGCATATATGGCCCTAAACATTTTAGGGACTAAAGCAGAAAATGGGCCACAAAATCCTTTTTAGGCAGGAGCTGAAGCTGGGGTGATGTTTGCGTGTGCTCTAATACTGTCCGTTGGCACATCTTCACGGACTGCACGATGATTCGCTACTGTCAGATGTTCTTATGTGGAAGGTCAACTGTCTGTGTTTACAGGACGAGGGCGGGCTGGTTCACTAACGGTTCATATGAAAGTTCCCTCTGTCTGCCTCTATGTCTGCCTGTCAAAATTCGTGCGAGTCCCTCTTAACGTTCAAGAATCCCAGTGTGAATGGCTCGCATATGTAATGCGTGTTCTACACTTAAGACATTCTGCGAATTCCCCACACAAGTTTACATATTTGTTACGGTTCTCACACTAAACAGCAATTATTTACCTAACTAACTAGCTAACTTCATGGAGCAGAGGCCTTCGTGAGAAGCCAACATTTTCCCAGCTAGTCAAGAAATTGCCTGCATTTTATGGAACCCGGAGGTTCATTACCGAATTCACAACAGTCCGCCACCTGTCCCTATCCTGAGCCAGCTCAATCTAGTCCATGCCCCCTCCCACGTCTTAAAGATCCATTCTAATATTATCCTCTCATCTACGCCTGAGCCTCCCAAGTGGTCGCCTTCCCTCAGGTCTCCCCACCAAAATCCTGTATGCACCTCTCTTTTCCCCCATACGTGCTACATGCCCCGCCCATCTCATTCTTCTCGACTTGATTACCCGAATAATATTTGGTGATGAGGACAGGTCATTAAGTCAATTATTTCCCTATGCAACATTAACTGTTTTGTCTTTATAATAGAGAGTGTGATTGTTTACTGTGAGGTGGGGAATGAATATTTATATGCAATTTAAATAAACATCAGCCTTAAAGGTTTAAGTAATTTCATTTAAGTTTTATGTAAATAATACTACAGCCATCTATGAAGCCACAAACGTTCCCCTATAATCACTTTGGTAAAGAAAATTAATTATAGCTACGTTCAAAGCAGCAATGCCAGAAGTTACTAACACAAGCTTTCAGATACGAGCAGCATTCTGAAAGTAAAGATCCGTTGATAATTCCCAAGCAATATGAGTACGATTAGTGTATCCATCCTTCCACCAAATTTGATACGTTCTCAGCGGAAATTTTCAAAAATTCATTAATTATTTTTATCTCTTCTGTACGTCCGTCTGTTTGAATGTAACAAATCAAGAATTGTTTAAATAATTTTATTGTAATGACATACTGGGAAGTTTCAAAAAGGTTTTTAGATTTTCCAGTTTTCATTAAAGTTGGACATAAATAATTGACATTTTACATGACAGCCTCCCCGCGTTGTTGCGGCTTCCTGAACGTAAGTAGTTAAACACTTCATCGGTACGAAAAATTCTTCCACAAATATTATCGAGAGGAATAGAATATTTTCTGTCCTGTCCATATTTTCTGCGAGTTTGGATGTAAATTACAAAAAAGATTTAAATTGTACCAAGATAACCCAAGACCTGTCATGTCAATTTTGATCAGATCTTGTATATGAATGTCTTTGATAGTCCCCCTCTCCCCTTCTATTACCCGAAGCTTGAGTCAACTTTCGGTTCCCTTCCCTCCTGTTTTCCGTTGACCTTCCTAATAGCGTATTCTAAAGCAAAATTTAAAAAATTATTACGTAACAATAAATAAATTAAGCTTCGCTGAAGATTCCATTAAAACACCCTGTATTATTCAGATTCTTTCTATGAGTGTAGGACCTTCAGTGGCGTTTTGTACAATACATTGTTTCCTACCTAAATTATAATGACCTGAATCTGTATCAACGCAGCTGAGACAACTTTAAAGTCTCGTACACTGCACAGCTTTATACAGTTTCAGAATTCGGTGGATTCTCTGCCTCAGAAAAGGAGCCATGCCTTACTTTTGTGAACATGGTGATGAATTTTCGGTTAGCATAAAAGGCTTCAAATGCCTGTCAGCTCCCCAGTAAACTCTCTACCAAACGCAGTTATTTGTAAAAATCTGTGCAGCACGAAGTATATGATTACACGCGCAAGTCGGGTACTTTAACGTGTACACCATAATAACGCTAGCTTATGAATATAACTGGTGACAGTTTTTTTTCGCTGAAATGGATGTAAATCGGGAATAGAAAGACTCATGAAGATTGCTTTAAAAATAAGTTGCCTGCCTCCCTCTACATGATCCAAATGATGTAGTTACAACACCCTCCCTCTCTCCACATTTCACAGCCCGCAAATCTTCCGCAGCATCCCTATTAAGGCAATTACCCCCACCCTACCTTCTAACTTCTTCCCTTCTTTCCTCGCACCCCTATAACTTTCTGTGACGTCTGCAATCTTGTAGCAGCTTAAGAGCGGCAAATAATAGTTACTTCTGGTACAGCCAGTGCTTTACAAAACTGACTGCTTCAATTTGTTCTGCCTGCACTGTGACACTTGAGGTGTAAGTGCTTAACAACACGTCACTTAAGCATGCTGCGTTAACTAAATGGTGACAGAGCTAAGAAAAAATTACCACTTCCTTTGCTTTGTAAAAAATCTATATTACTTTTAATACAAGAGAAATCAAACACCTCACACGAACGAATGAAAAAGGAAACCAAGAACAAAGGGTGGAAACAAACACATCGTCCCAGTATCACAACCAAAACTGCCTACAGAAAGGGACCCACATAACAAATACAAACATTGTTGTACGTGCTTTATACTTATTTGGGATCTGCGCTCTTCTGGCGTACTGCGCAGCGTAGAATGGTAATCCTGTACCGATGTTTTGGGACAACCTATCGGTCCATCTTCAAGGGCCAAGCAATCTGGTCTCATAGTGCTGTTCCAGCTTCTACCCACTAGCAGTTCTTCCAGCTATAAAATATACCTAACATGGCTAGAATGGTAACTGACGTCATAAACAAACTTCAGGTAAGATTTTTTATTGTACTTAATTTGCTAGTGATGTTTGGTGTTTTTGATAAAGAAGTGCTCCACATCTCACGTAAGAATTTTCGTAAATAACTTTCAGTTAACATTTTGAATTCTTTCTAATATGCAAGTGACGCCCGTTGTTACGAACAATGCAACAGGCACTCTGCAGCAATATCGCATGATGGAATTCCTCGTAACATGCGTTTGAAATTTTGTGTTTTATATTAACGGCAACGAACGTTCCACACAATTTTATTCTGTTTAAAGGGATTATTGTAATAAATTCATCAGTTATCATTAGTCAAGAAATGTTCCAATAAACATAAAAAGGTTTTGTTTTCGTAAAGTTCTCTTCAGAGAAGATCGTTTTGCAAAAGCGCTTCTTCTCGCGGACAAGCGTGACGATTCTGACACTTCGGTCGGAACTGTTTTGTATAGTACTGAGGGGAATTTCTCGATCAGTATCATTACCTGAACACAAAATTCAGTGTCGTAGCTGTAATAAATGTGACTGTGACCTATTTTCCTATACTATTATGTTTCTGAAATTAACATTCAGGTTCTTCACTTTCGATATCATCGTGTAGTGCCTTCTCCAGTGTTCGGCACGTGTCATCATCCTGCACCCAACGCCGCCAGGAAATCTACGCTTGTCTGCTTACAATTTACGTTAACCTTCTAAAGCCTAGCGGTAACTTTACGTTCCATCAGGAGTAATATTAAAAAATTCTAGGTGGTGCTCACGCTGCATTTATGTGTTTTGTACGGATCTCAGAACAAACAGAAACTTTTGCCTTATAAAACATTAAGAGATTGGTTTTTATAACTCAAGTGGAGAGTGTCTACAGCGCGGTACGCACTGAGTCCTTATATAAAACAGATACGCTTCGTCTTTAAAGGGTTAATATTATCTAAATCAAGGCTTCTCAAAATTAGTTGCAGGTGTACCACTCAATGAAGAAATTAAACAATTTAAATGTACAACGAATATATTTGCATTTAAATAAACGGCTGAAATTCTGAAGACTGGCTGACAGCCGTGATGAGTGATGTAGCATTTCTAGAAATGCTGCGTGTTAACAAATATGAGTAGCTTATGTTTTATTTATCTGTTAAATTAGGATACACATTTGACTGTGACTGGTTCCCATCTTTAAATGTCTCAGACCACCAGAAATTATCATAAGTCTCGGGGAATTCCGAAAATCCATGCTAATATGTCTACGCTTTCGTCCTGCACTCCAGGCCCTTGTGGTAACAGGTATTAGAAGCGGAAGATCATAACCGCACCACAGCGATAGCTAATTAAGTAATTCAGCAAATGGCTTGATATTTTGCCTCCAGATTGTGCCTCAATTACACAAAATTCCATTTGTGCCATTGAATGTACTGATATAGCGCGAAACTTAGAGACCCTGCACGTATTTTCAGTAATAATGAAAAGGAGTCTGCAGAGTGTTCGATTTAGCACCATCTGCATGTACAAGTAGTAACTTAAACTTCCCGAATCCTCCGATATCGCTGAAGGTTATATTCCGGGATAATACTGGACGCAGTCAGAAGACACTAGATAAAGATGAAGTTGTCCCTGCCTACATCGTGAAGGAATACAGGGAGAGTAGACGAATAGCGTCATAAGCTCGGCACTATACAGAGGTGAGTAGTCAAATTCACGCTCCGGCCGCTTTACCCCAGGAAAACCCCCTGTGTTTGTTGAATTTGAGGTTTGGTGGGCCCCAGAGGAGTCTGAATGTCTCTGAGAAAGACAAACTCTCTTTCTTCTGCGGGGATTCGAACCCCGCACCACCGAAAACCTAGCTAGCTGGGGTACATACTACGCTGCCCCTGCTCCTTGGAAGACGCTGGAATTTAAACAAAATTAATGTGTGAGATCTGACGTTATCGTGGCGATGAACATAAACACTAAGGTGTGCTTGAATGTAACGTTGCGTAACGGTGTAGAAATGTACAACGGTGCCCCCAGATTCAAGCTTGACCCTGACAGTAACCTTCAAAATTAATTGGACAGGAGGGAATTTCTTACTGTCAATAAATGGTGAGTTATTCCACTATTAGCTTGTACAGAGAGACAGTAATACTCTTAATACTTCGTAGAACACCTCGTCATGATGCTGAACACTTTTACTTTGCCACGAGTGTACCGAGGTTTGCGTCAGTCAAGACAGACGAAGTATAGCAGTTTGCATAACAAAGCGTCTAGTACATGTCGCTCGCGCTGCTGAGTCGACGAAGTCCGCTAGTGTCTTACTACCGCACAACATGCGCTGCAAGTTAGACCAGCCCAGAGAATTTACTTGCTAAAGTATTTGTTATTAGGGTGGTACATTTACTGTCTACAAGAAGTGGTAGATCAGGAATGAATCCTGTGGGATACATAAGAATGCAACCACAAGTAATATTAAATATCGTGCCATTAACACAGTTCCTATAAATACCTTGCGAAAGATCTATCTTTTCCAAATTCTTAAACACGTTCATTTACTAAAAGCATTAATTCCTTTCCCTTACACGGTATTCTCTTAGTTTTCTGCTCTTATATTTTGGAGATAAAACCTTGTGTACGGCTGTTGCCTTATATTCAAAGTAACTTAATGTAAAAACTCCTGACCTTAGAAACAAAACACACGTTACAAATTGTGAAATTTGTGATTTCCTAATGGCTGGTACAAATAACGATGCAACAAGTTCATTAAAACAACAAAACACACAAACAATAATAATACTAGTCAATAGAAAGTATAAAAAAGCAATCTTTCTGACTTCTTGTCGGAATTCATCCTTCTTTCTAGTACCAAAACTATCCTTACCGATTTAATATTATCTAGGAATAAACTGAAGTGGAACTGAATACAGTATTATGTAAAATAATAGTGCAAGTGAGCACGCGGACAGGAGGCGTTGTCATTCCTTAGAGTAAAATGTGGGTATTTCAGTGTTTATACGCGACGTACTCTGACAATCTTCGTTGCGGTTTCAAAATTTTCTCTCCTTCTGTGACTTTATTGTTATCCCCACCAAGTTCGAATCGAATAATTCAGTCTTTACAGCCTTCAAAAAATTTGTCTTATTACTGATTTTGTCTAAAATCCATTGTTTAATTTTAAACTTACAAAATGCATGCACGCATACACAATAACGGCGCTCTAAGAAAACTTTTCTTTTGTACCGTATACACCATGGAGTAGACAGGCTGAACTCTTTATGAATTCCAAAACAGTGATCCTTAAGGCAATGGTCTTCTCGGATGGGAGTGGCAAGCTGAGGGTGCTTTACTTTCAGAAATACTTCCAAGCACCTCCACAAAAATAACACATTTTTAGGGAAGGAGAAAGGGAAGAGGGGAGAGAAGTATTTTATTTAACGACGCTGTTAATTGCTCAGATTACATACAGTCGTTGGTACGTAAAATTACAAGTGGGTACGGAGATGTGGTGGAATGGTACTAACAGGGGAAAACGGAAGTGCTCCTATTGTCATGTTTTCCACCATAAATCCCACTTGGACTGGTCAGACATTAAACCCAGGGGTCCGTGGTGAAAGACTTTAAAGAGCATTCAACGCTTTATACTTAACTCAAGCAGACAAGCTGCAACCCATTTCATAGTCCTTCCCTCTTCTACCTACTTGTTCACAGTAGGTGTCGACGTGGTTCTTTCTCACTTGATCACACACAGACGCACACCACGATCGGTAGGGCTCCTCTGGACGAGGGATCGGCCCGTCGCAGCGAACTCTACCTGACAATAAAAACACTCACACGAGACAAACATTCATGCCCCCGGGGGGATTCGAACCCACGATCCCAGCAAGCGCTCGGCCGCAGACCTACGCCTTAGACCGCGCGGCCACTGGGATCGGCCTAAGCCATGACCCGTGAGGCTAAAATACTGTGGTGGGGGCGTTAAAAGGAAAGCTACAGTTATTTCAATTTACATGAGACGAGAGAAAAGAAATTACGCACTTGTAAAGTCAGTGTACTTTACTACAACACGGAACACGTTTGGTCTACACATTAACGTTCCAAGATCAAACAATTCTAATATCATATTTACGAAGCATTCAATACTGCTTCAATGGGGAAGACCAATAAATTTTTGCTAGTCCTTTATAAGTAACGCCTTTTCTTTCGTGATGCCATAAGCAATCAATTTGTAAGGTTTTATTGGACCGCATTTATATTATAAGAAATGCTCATTCATAAAAACGCATGTTTATAGAACGTTAGTTTGTGTACCTGCCAACGAATAATCACTTGTCTATAATCGGTTCCTTACCCGCCCTGTGTAGGCTACAGCGTCGTAAATGCGCATGAACAACTAGCATCATATGTTTCAATGGACTCTTTGCCTTGTTATACAACCGAGAAAGATAACTGTTTCTGCTAGGCAGTCTTTAGGAAATTTAATACGAAGTGACTAAAATGGCTAAGTGTCTACGGAAAACATAACTACCTACACAATTTGTATTTAAACTTTTTGTTGAAAAATATTTATTTTCTTTTACAGCTTTTTCTCTTAACGAACTAATTTGAAGGAAAACTCTATTTTCATACGACTATGATAAATGCGTCCCTGTATAAGACATCTCCGTAGACTGTAAGACTGTTGTACAGAAATTCATATCTATGATGAAAATTAACTACTTGAAGAACAAATTAACCTTTTAAAGCCTAGCGGTAACTTTACATACGACCAGGTTTAACATTAAAAAATTCTACGTGGTGCCCACATTGCGTTTATGTGTTTTGTACGGATCTCAGAACAAACAGCAACTTTTGCCTTATAAAACATTGAGAGATTGGTTTTTATAACCGAAATGGAGAGTGTTTACAGAGCGGTACGCACTGAGTCCTTATATAAAACAGATACGCTTCGTCTTTAAAGGGTTAATCTACGCAAAATCAAAATATTCAGTTCCTACTTACATCATAAAGAACACAGTGTGTTTACATTAGACAGGCTAAAGGTGAATGCTCCATAAGGAACGAAAGCAATCTTGTAAGATTTATAGGAAACCTAAATATTACATGTCTTAAGCACTGGGCTTTAAATGGAGACTGAATATGCTAGTCACATATTGTTAACGTGTTTGGAAACGAAGTGGAGAGAATAAACTTTATAGGGTATTCTTAAGTGGCTGAGTATAAAAGAGAATGTGGCCAGTGAGAAAGTATTAAACTGTGCAAGTGTAAAGGAGACAAGATGTAGTGGGGAAAATACCTATTTAAAATTGGATACAAAAGGGAAAGTGAATTTCGTTAGACGCAACACTTATTGGAAGCTACCGGGAGACAGGAGGAGACATTCAGAAAATTACTGGACAGGAATAGAAAGATTTTTAACATTTGAGTGCAAGCAGCAGTGTAAGATTATGCGCAATAAAATGAGACAGCAAATGACAGGACAGCAAGGGCAAAAGTTTCCATGCCATGAAGGCACAGAGGGGGGAGTAGATGTATCGTTCTACTCTTTCTTTAACTTCGGTGCTTGATGCGGTTGGTTGCTCAAAGCCAGGCCCCGGCTGTTTTACACCTGGGAAAGAGCAGAGACATTCACTTTACAGCAGGCTGGCTGCCTCCAAGGCCGGTTAGGAAGGGTGTGGAGAAGAGAAAACCGCTTGCTGCCACCGGGGCTCGAATGTTCACCGTCCAGCTTGTAGAGAGTCGCTACACAGACTACTCCACCCCGGGACCCACAATGAGAGAGTGGACCGATATTACACAGAAAAGTAAGTAGGCCTAAATATTTAAGTATGTGCGCTTCATAGGAAATTGTTAGCACACGAACGCGGATTCGTGTAATGATAGAAACACAAATAAATAAATAAATAAATAAATAAATAAATAAACCTAGGCCTGAAGGGAAAACTATGTGGTAGAGGAATTACTGTATCATTCGATATTTACTTTCTGCTCAAGATGGAAACGGGATGTTTTTTACAGTCATCACTATAAGTCCACTCTTTATTCTAAGACAGCTTAGACCCCTTCAAAACCCACTAATTTTTATTTACGCCTAGATCACTCACACGTTTCCTTCATACAATGTCTAATCAAAATTCTTGTATACAATTCTTATTTCCCTTGTGCGTGCTACATATCACCCTTGCTGTGCCCTTCTTCATTTACTCGAACCTTGTGTAGTTCATTGATGTGGTATCTTATCATTCTCTCCATACAACAAAATTTCCCTTCCTAGACTCCTCTTCTTATTTACTGCACTATTTCTACTATTTCTGGTACTACTACTACTACTACTACTACTACTACTACTACTACTACTACTACTACTACTACTACTTGGCATTACTGCAATTACCGTTCTTTTTCAATTGAAAACTTTTCCCAAAAATAAGGCATGAGAAAGTGTTGTACAATTTATGGCACTTCGTTGTGTTTTAGTCTACAGAGAAGTGAGTGGACACTTGTGAATCAAAAATTATGGAAGTCTCAAGTTTCAAAAGATTTACAAACTGTCTGGTAACTGTGTCAATCGAAATGACCATATCTCTGATGCGCCAGTACAATGTTGCCCTTAGCTTTTGGTACAACAGTACTTGGGCTTCACGGCTGGACGAAACCCTGGAATTCTTCTCTGTAAGGAATGTACGTTTTCGGGCGTGTTGGCTTACCGAGCTGCTAGAAATAAAATAAGATTACAATATTTTTCTACGCTCTCCTGTTATATGTGCTAGTGAAAGTTTTCCTTCATAACAAAAACAAATTGATGTAATCGTTCCGAAGGTAAAAGGTGTAAATAAAATTTTAACTCGTGCCTTTAAAAACACATAGGAATTTGACGGAAATTTCTTTACGCGTTTTTTGTATATGGCAGGTTAGAAAAGTTTCGCCGTTGTGTTCCTGTAATGAACAATGCGTATATACAGAGTGTCCCACAAATTCATAACATTTCGGGCAGTTACTTACTGGCTTATATAGAGTCGAAAATAGTGTATGATAACGGGTCGTATTCTCAAGCATTCCAAAGTCACGTAGTCACGTTCAGCGTAACTTCTGGCGTAACACAAGTATTTAAGCGGCTTCAGGTTTGAAATGACCCAATTCATTGGACCTGTACACTCAAACTCGTCTTAAACACTATATGACGCTTGACGTATGTTTTCTGGATCATTCCTTACGCCAGCAACCCCGCCCATAACGCACCGTAAAAGCAGCAGTCGTATCTACAACTTTTTATAATTGGCTCAAGCAAAAGTCGATGAGCTACAAGTCTAGCGAAGGAAAAGTCCATGCCTGTGGACCGCCACGACTAATCCAACGACATCGTTCGCCTCCATTCAAGGAGGCCTACTATGTTGTTTGTCGGTTGAAACGAGGTGAAGAGACAAATGTTTAACGTGGCCTGGACAGGAATGTCGTACAAAAGAAGTGTTCGAGTCTGCTGTAGGAAATGTATTTATTGGGCTGCTCTTAAACGTCTCTCACGAACAGCTGGCCTAGTTAGCTGAAAGTTAGTAGGACCGCACGACATTTTTTAAGAAAGGCGATGCTTAAGAATTGTTTGCAGTGAGGTGGTGACGGTTGTTATGGACCATACGTAGTACGGGGTACTCAGCCACATTGGGCGGTGCCTACCTAACGGCTGCCACTTTGATGCATACTAATAAAACGCCTATCCAAAAACAGGACAATGAATAAACACATGAAATTTGACAGGCGTATGGTGGGAGATTCGCTTTTTTACAAATTCTTGCCTAAGTTTAAATGATACAAAGGTAAATACAGTGACCTACAGAGGGCAATTCCCATATGTTGGAGGCAGTAAAATGTGCGTGTGCCCAACTGCGTCAAAATAAATATATATTTTAGAAAAAAGACTTTATTTGTATTTAGGATTCCGTGATTCTTGAGACTGAACCAAGCTGACTACTTAAAAGAAACTTTGGTGGAAATTAAATGAAGAATGGAAAGTAGGATCACTGCACCGTGCTTACCGAAATATGAATGATGCAGCACATTAAACAGAGAAGTCGCCCTGTAGAGGGCAGTATAACTGTAGAGTAGTCATTATTTTACATTGTTAATAAACACCAACGGGCTCTTTGAATAATTTATTACACCTGTTGTGTTTCCATAATATGACAGATGGTTCAATGGATATGTAAATTAGTTCGACACGGCCAAGTCCTTCTACACGGTGTTATTTCTCTTTATGGGTGATCATATCTGGAAAAAGTTGCATATAAAATTGTGTGCATGGATACAATCGTGCTGAATTATTTTCAAAACTACGTTTCCTCTTTACAAATTGCTATTCATTTAGATCTGTCCCGCTGAATGAATTAATAGTCCATCAGTGACTAAGAAAGAAGCATTTAAATTCAAAATTCCTACTCCCACGCTGCAAGATTTCAATCTCTGCTCACAGCGTGTATGATTTTAATTGACACAAATACAAATACTTTAACTGGAATAAATATATGACCGGCGTGCATTAACGTATGTAATGATGACGACAAGCATCGAAAGCCTAAAAGTTACGGTAAGAAGGGCACAAGTAACATTTTCTCGAAGAACATGTCAAAATGATACCTTTTGATTAGTTTCTATAGACATAATTGCATGGATCGTAATTTGAAGTTACATAAAGTAATGCTCAGAAAGATACTTCAGTCTGTGAGAAATTAAAAATAAAGAGTGGAAAAATCAGAGCTCTACAGTTTTTAATGTTTCAATAACTGGTTTAGGGGTCATAAAAATAAGAGGCTGAGACGCACTAGACAAGTTTCGTTTCGTTTCGTTTCGTTTCGTTTCGTTTCCTAGTCCTTACCTCTTCTACCTACTCACAGTATGTGTCGAGGTTGTTTATTTTCACTTGATCACATTCAGACACACACCACAGTCGGTATGACTCCTCTGGACGAAGGATCGGCCCGCCGCAGAGACCTCTACCTGACAACACAAACACTCACAAGGGACAAATATTCATGCCCCCGGTGGGATTCGAACCCACGAGCCCAGCAAGCGCTCGGCTACAGACCTACGCCTTAGAATGCGCGGCCACTGGGATCGGCCACCTGACAAGTGATGCGCATCTAATCCTTCTGTCCAGGCAACCTACTGCGTGAGTTCATCGGCGGACAAAAGTAAAAGCGATGAACGGTCACGCCTTCTAGGATATGACGACGCATGTGTTAGCCAGGGCTGTGGAGTCGGTACACAAAAGCTCCGACTCCGATTCCTTCATAAAAGCTCAATATGCTTTAATAATGGTAAACCTACAAGACATTTCATCGCCACCACGTGAATCATAGGGCTACTTTTTTTACTTTTAACCTATATTAAGTATAAGTCTAATGGTTACTGTAGCTATCAGGGCTCTGGAGTTGGAGTATCTGGTTAAGATTTTAGACTGAGGTCGGAGTCGGTGTCGGTACATTTCTCCCGACTCCGACTCCACCTAAAAGTTCCTTCCGACTCCGATTCCACCTAAAATTCCTTCCGACTCCGACTCCACCTAAAAGTTCCTTCCGACTCCGACTCCACCTAAAATTCCTTCCGACTCCGACTCCACAGCCCTGGTGTTAGCACATAATTACCGATGGAGCCTACAAACTCCGTCTTCAACGTAATCAAAAGCTAAAACTATACATCAGTCTACAATGTGTCACATCCCAGCAGTCTTGGTCCGTCATCAACACCACTAAACCGTCAGAAGTTTTGCGCACTAAACTATACCTTTGAGGAAACGTTAAGTGAAGAACGCGGTTGAAGCTAGCTAGCTCAAGACAGGGGACAGTTGCGGGCTTCCTTATATAAGGCAACAATGTCTGGACCTGCTGCGTAAAACAGTAACGACCTTCCGTTTCAAGATAAATACCAAGTGCAATTTTTCTAATCGAAATTCCTATTAATACTCAAGACGAAAAGCGATTTTTACAAACACAGGTTGGCGCAAAAATAACTTCACGCTTGATGTTTAACATGCTACCTCTAGGGTCAAGTGATTTTTCAGCTACACTGCGTAATGTTACGAGAAGTGTCTACAAGTCATTTAACACGTGGCTTCTTTAGCACGCTACAAATTGCATAAGGCTTTATCTCTCTTGAAGTGTCGTGAATTTATATCCTGCTGGAAAGTTCACCTGCCAGTTTCCGCGTACACTTAAAATATGTTATTTGTTGTTTATTTTAAAGTGCCTAATACAACGTAATAAACCGCCGTTCTTGGCCTAGTGTCCTTCAAAAACTAAAAGGAAAATACAAATACAGGATAGGAAAATCTTGTTTTCGATAACGGGTAAAGGGAATAGAGAACGTTACAATTATTCGTGCTCATGTAAACAAAAATATATCGAAAAATTTTGAAACTGTAATAAGCACGTAATGTGTAGATTTAACAAGTTTCGTCTCCCGGATACATTTTTAAGCTGCTCTCTTAATCTCGCCCTCTTTTGTTTTTTTTTACCACTGGCACACTTAGGTTTTTGGTTCATATATAGTATGGGTTGTATAAAACAAAGGCAAACCAAAATTTAATTCCCTTCTTAATATTTAGTGTAGATCCTCTGCAAAAATTTTATCAAAACTGATTCCGAAGAGATGACACTATGGCCTACTTACGTGTTTATTTTTTATGCACTGCATGCACAGAACGCACAAAAACAGCCTAAGGTAAGGTTGACAGGTATCTGAAGCAGTTCTATATAATTGCGAAACCTCAAAGGACGGGCAGTGACGGCGACAGAATTCTGGTGGGACCAGTGGAGCTGGCCATAACGGCATGACACAACTGAAACTGACGGAGGTTCAAACTGCCACTCAACGCAGTGAAGACAGCAAGGACCGTAACCAGCGTGGCGGGTGACAAAAACTAAACACCAGCACATTCTTTGTACTCCACGGTTTGTCAGTAATTTTGCAGCTGAGACGGCAAAGAAGGCTTGAGTAATGGCAGAGAGCAGCTTACATAACACAGGGCGGCTTGGTGTAACAGGAGCTGGGAAAGCGCGTTCAGCACAGTGACCATCTACGGGTAAGGGCAGGAGACTTACCAGTGTCGGACAGCCCGGCAATGGGAACAACCCACCCTTCTTATTCAGTTGGTAACGGGAAAGTTTTTACCGGGATAAAAGGCAGGAGCACTAAGCCAATATCCATCTAGTTTAGAGGTTAAGAATTACTGGAGTTGTAACTGCACTGCCCCATATGCCTTCATAGAGCGAACTTCTACAGATTTTACGTTATGACTCTGAAGTAAATTGTAGATAGTGGATTTAATGCATACACACATATGTACAGCAGAGCAGGTTTGCGCAGAGGCATCACGCGTTATTCGCTAGAGTCATATTTCTTACGAGTACAGACACGGCGCAATTATTTCCCAAGTTTTTTTCGATCTTACTCAGTCGCCATTTGTATCTGATATCAAAATTAAGTTCGCCTCAGCTTCCTGCCCTTTTGTCCGTCTTAGTCCAAATACAGACCCTTTCATGTGTCACTAGCAAGGACATTTCTTTTTCACTTCCATGTTACATAATTTTAGAGATATATGAAGAGAGCAAAAAAAAATTGACAGATTTTAAATTAATTACTTAGATCTTATTTGATTGATACAATCCTGAAAACAGAAATAATGTTTGAGACATTACTGACCTTTAAACATGTGTTCAAAATCTACGATGAAAGACTCATTATTCGATTTGTGTACATTACAGAATGACATATGAGAGGCAACACCACAGCTTCCTTAGTGATATCGCTTTTATTTTCAAATATTTGGTTTATCGCTCTCCATGCATACTAATTTCAGTTTAAACACTAAAAGAACACGTGCAGTGGATATTTCAGGAAGGATACAAACACATTTCTTAGACACAGTTAAATTTCTTGAAAGCGAATCTACAAAAAGAGACAAATATTTGAGAACATTTGTATTCTATGTGTACTCAGGGGCAGGAAGAGGGGAGGAGAGTTCAGCATAGCTGCTGGCAAACACAGACAATAATTACAGTGAATGAATGCGGCTACTGTCTTGTAAAGAGCAAAACTAACGCTGTTAACAGCCCCCACTCAATGCTTTACTATTGCAGACAAATCAATAGATAGTCATCAGAAAGAAATCTTATTTAGAAGCAAATGCAAAAAAGTGGACGTAGAATGCACAGGAAGAATCCCATGGTTACCGTTATAGGCCTTCTACATAAACTTGAACTGACGGGCGGGTCTGTACTTGAGTGGTTGTCGGATGCCTTCTAACATGCATTTGTCTCTATGAGCACCGCCATTTTAAAAACACAATAAAAACTACTTTTTCTCCTCTCGAATCGCCTTCCTTTCATTTCTGTGCTGCCACCAATGTCGGTATTTCAAACTACGGCCATAAAGCTGGTTACGTGATGTTTGTCACATTAATTGCATTTCCGTTAACAGAGAAGAACAACAGCTTCCAATCATGAAATACCGGGAAAAATCTTATTTTTTGGGGTGAGTGGAAGAGAAGGAGGGGATTCATGTTAAGAACAAAAGAATTTTAAAAAAATCGTTGAACACGAAGGGAAGTTGATCTACAGTTCTCTGAAATAATGAATCACTGGCGATCAGGAATAATATACAGCAGACATATATATTCTTGTTTTTCTTCAACAAACTCTGTCCGCTCTGTCATAAGGACTGTATCATTTATCCGTATTGGACATTACGTGAACATAATGAAGTTTTATATTGAACTGAGTTATACACATAAACCGGCTTGCAGGATCGGTCTGCTCTAGTACAGCCTGATCCACTCTTTAAATCAGACGGTTAGAGCGCCACATAAGGACTTTATGAAATACACTGAAATACAATAAATGTTTCCATCTATTACATATCGGATTCATTTATCAACCCAAAATGCATCACCACACACATGCCCGTCAACTACTGAGACTGCCCCTGACTGAAGATCGAATTTCAGTTTAAACATCTGTTACAGAGATAAGATGTCAAGAACTGTAAATTAACCCTTTAAAGACGAAGCGTATCTGTTTTATATAAGGACTCAGTGCGTACCGCGCTGTAAACACTCTCCACTTCGGTTATAAAAACCAGCCTCTTAATGTTTTATAAGGCAAAAGTTGCTGTTTGTTCTGAGATCCGTACAAAACACATAAACGTAATGTGGGCACCACGTAGAATTTTTTAATGTTAAACCTGGTCGTATGTAAAGTTACCGCTAGGCTTTAAAAGGTTAATATTATACAATGTATATACCCACTTCGCCGCGCTATCTAAGGCATGGGTCTGCGGCCGCTCGCTTGCTGGAGTTGTGGGTTCGAATCCCACTGGGGACGGGGATGTCTGTCTCTTGTGAGTTTTGCGTGTTGTCTGTGCGTCGGGCTGAGGAGCCGCACCGGGTGTGGTATATCTTGAGTGTGATTGCGAAGCTTTTACAAGGAGGACGCCTTGGCCCACTAGGGCGCCTCTCGACCCATGAGAAAAAAAATATACCCACTTCGACAACCGAGAATTAGTGGTTCTATTCCTGGCTGCTGGAGACGTACTTTCTTGTCCAAAGCTCCCAGACTGGCTTTGGGGCATACCCAACAGGCACTTAGTTCCACGAGAGTAAAGTAGCCGGCGTGTGAAGCTGATAATTTTCCTCCACCTAATCCAAAAGTTAAGAACTCGTGGAGCTATAGTACCTCTACCCCCCATTCGTTCTCATAGCCTACATAGGAATAACGTCGTCTGCATCTTGCATATTCCTAATACGTTACATTTGACGAATATAACCACAAAGTTTCATATTGTCGGCGTGTTTCGCATTTCAACCTATAAAATTACTTGCATTTCGCATAAAATGTGTAGACATATTTATTATGTGCCTCTTAACAGACCTACAAATTCGCATGCGCGTATGGAATAGTTAATTAGTTATTATCTTCAAACAGAAAAAATATCGGCCCGTAGATCCGCCCCAACCTCTGGTGTGTTAATTTACATTCTGCAAAACTTTAACCTCAACAAAAATGGCAAACTTTTCAGTGGTACATGAACTTCTATGGCAGTATATATAATGTTGTTACTATCTTTTCGTCTTTGCATCTCCGACGACCGTGGTGTTAGTATTTGTACGATAAGTACCGCGGTTTCCAGCAACATGACGCCCACTTGAAAGTTCCATAAACAACCCTCAGCTCTTTAACAGTTTTCATGATGATACGTGGACATGTTCTTTGTGAATATCCTAAAAGAACTGAAGGTTAAGCATAACGTGACATCACACAGTCCTAGGCAGTCGTTTGCTACAGTACGTCAACTACAGCGGAAGGAGAACTAAGCCATTAACATGCATCATACAGGCTTGCAGTAAGAGACTCAAATCTCCGTCTCCAGGAAGAGTTTTAAAACAAACCTCCTCTTCTAAAAAGTGTAATTCCCGCCGATGCCAATAGAACAGACGCCTCCTAGTAAGTCGAGACACTCACAGTGGCTCTCGCAACAGACACTTTCAGTTCCGCTAACCATGCCCACTGGCTCACGCAGCAACCATAAGTCGTCATTCTTCCGCGAAGCCTCTTCAAACGTTTCCCCTTAGGTTCCCCATCATCTGGCGCCGCAACGCCGAGTCCCGAACTACCACGCAAGTCGACAGGCTGTCTCGTTACGTACCAAGAGGCACGGAGAGGGAGTACAGGTATAGTTCTACCCGCATTCAACCTCCTCCCTAGACAGGGCTGGGTGGTGAACGCCACGCGCCAACCGCTTTAACGTCTGAAAAGAGACCCCGTACCCAGTTTACAGGAGTCTGGGTGGGCCACGGGGCCGGTCTGGACGGGTGCGGAAAATCTCGTCCCCCCACCGGGTTTCCAGCCCTGAACGTCCACCAGTAGCGTGTCGCCATACTGACTACGCTATCCCGGCTTCCACGTTCTTCGACAGTGTAGAAACTGGCACGTCTCGTCCTACCAGTCACCAATCACAACGTGCAACCGTTGTAATAATGTGCAAAGAACCACCAAAGGTGAGTGTCATAGTGTGTACTGCAGTGACTTTAGTATTTTCAATAATAATTTCTTACGGGTTTATTCAACGTCCGTTTTTTTAACATTACCTGCTTCCCACCTATTCGCCAGAAGTCATACCTGTCAACACCCTGAAGAAGGAATTCGTGCATCCATTATTTCAGCTAAGCTGAGCACCTCGACCGCTGATCCAGTGTACCTGCCATAACGAATTACTCCAGCGCGCACCTCCGCAGTAGGAAGCATTGGTTCAGGACAGGTGAAGTTGAAAGTTGCAAATTCTCGTACCGCATCTGCAATCGATATAGCAACTCGTCTGCCAGATGGATGATTCAGGGTTTGATTCCCGGACGAAGAAGTGACTTTTCTGTTACTCAAAACATCCAGACCAGTTCTGGGGACCACCCAGGCTTCTATTCAGTGGGCACCGGAGCGTATTCCCTGGTAGTAAAGCAGCCAGGGCGTGAGACTGACTGCTAGCCTCCATTAGTGCCGAGGCAAAGAATAAGTGGAGCCATACCTCTGCCTTTATGGAATGCACAGTGATAACATTATTTTTTTATTGTGAAGCTACCTTAAGCATTTATTCTTACCACTCCTAAACCCAAGCGTATGTTCACGACGTATTTCCATTTCTGATAATGTCTGGGAAATGTTCCCATATCGCGTTGACTAAACAAGCAACTTTAATACGTTACTGACAGTTTTAAATTAACAAAATCGTAGCTTTACAAAGATGTCCTATCAAGACTACAAAATGAGGGCAAATTCTCACGGAATGCACTTTGAAAAATGGGCATTCCACTGCAGCACACTTTAGCATATTTATTGTGTTATGTTGGACCGTCTTATCTGTTTGTATTTCCATTATACTAATATATTTATGTCGATATGTGATTCGACAATGAGAACATTACATAGCTGTATGTTTCAAACATGAAATTTATTAACCCAAACCACGTGTTAATCTGAAACGCACCTGAGCTGACCAATACCTTCCTCCTTCTTGCGTGAGACGGCTGACATAAATCAGCACATACCGACAGACTGCGCAATTTAGCGTAGAATTCAACCAATTATATTCTCATTATGCCAAAGGGACAAAGTCGTGAGAAGTTGAATTAACGACAGACCACGGAATGTGATCCGGTATATTCTCCTTGTCTAACCCTTCCCTTCAGTGAGGTAGGCTCTGGAATATCACACTTGAACCCCAGCACCACCATACCGGTATCAATTGGAAGGCCTTCATTACACATTCCCAACCCCTTCTTGTAACCATGGCACCGCAGTCATGAGATGGAAGGCCGTTATCAACATATGCTCTTCTCCCATCCACGTCAGAGTTACACTTGGCCCGTACGACACAACGTTTCTATCCTCCCCCTCTCTACTGACAATTTTACGATGTAGTTTACCCACTTTCAGACACATGTTGCAAACTTTGCATATACCACTTGCTCTGCCCCGGTTTTCCTACTTTATGTCACAGACATGAGCATTCTAAACTATAACGTTCCTTCCTCTTTTACCGCCCATCTTCTTGCCCTTTTAACAGCAAAACACCCTCTCCAATGCCGTCACTTGACAACGACGTTAGATATGATGTTTTAGGGAAAGGAAAATCGGGGGTTGGGAGCTATAGTGGGAAAACTTAATCGAAAATCAGCAGATTTCTTCGCGTCACGAAAATATTGTCACACGATATCACAGGCATACAAAATGTCTGAACTGTAAAATGCTTATGTTAGGGCCGTCTACTTCGCAACAGATGTGTTGTCGAAGTCCCTGAAAGTGTAGTCGTTCGAGTTTTGCTCAACAGCACATATAAGGTTTCCGCACCAACCATTACTTTAATATTGCGACCCCAGAGGTCCGTAACTCCTCTTATAGCAGCAGGTAAAAAATAACGCATTAAGATTTAAAATTAAGGTATTAAAATTCAGAGAATAATATCTACTGGAAAGCAGAAGAGCAAACCGAAAACTGGACATGTTGTATACCTATCATATGAATTTTAAGAAATATTTTATGCTATTTGGTATAAGTATTTAACGTAGAGCCGATAAAATTTTGTTTGGCATTATTGTATTAATTACTGGCCGTGAAGCAAAATCTGAGGCTCACCACTCTATTTACTAAGAATGGGATTCATTCATTGGGCGCAACACAGTGATATGGCAACGATGAAACTCAGCGTAAAACAATGATTAGCAGATAACAAGCAAGATTAAAGCATATTACATCAATACAGAGGAAGGTGCGCAACATACTATAACATCCAGACATGTCACACACAAACAGAACATATAAAAGCGAAGAAGAACATGGTTCATTACTGATCCAACATAAAAATAACAAATCATTTGTAATTACCAAAGTTCCAAAATTCTACCAATATTAATGAGGCATATTTTTTACACTTTCAAATTCTGATAACTGAATCTGTCTGAACACGAGCGGATATTGTCGAAACACAGAGCAAGTTATTATGCTGTAATGGAAATACAGTTGTACCGACTGGAAAAGTGGGTGTATTTATTGCGTATATTTGTAACAATAGCTCTGTTAACTAAACTGTAGCAAATGCAGAAGTTGTACAATTTTCAGACCTGGAGTTAGTTTGGCAGTACCGAGTTTCACCACGGAGAATACCAACAATACTGTCCATCCTGGCAACTCTTAGTTAGCTGAGAGGTTCAACTGCAGAATTTGTAAACCCCGAAGGAGGCGTGAATATAACACCAGAATGGCGAGCAGTAGGATTTTACAAAAGGTATGACTGTGCCTTATTTCAAAGTAAAATGTGACACTTGATAATATTAGAAATACCAGAAAAGTACACACTTGAAAGGCATTTATTGATTACAGATCTAACAAAGTTTTGGCTTTTTACCATCATCTGGAATCACACATTTATATATTGTGTGATAATCTTTCCACATGCAGCCTCTGATCCCGGCTGATGGCGATACGCTCAGACATGCTGGATTTATCATATAAGCTATGATATACTTAACAAATTAAAGTACCTTTTCAAAACATTTTTAGAAAGCTTGTGATTTAGCATTAATAGCAATCTTCTTTGTCTCCATTAATTACTTCTCAAAAAATTGTTCTAACAGAAATCTACAGGTAAAAACTCCATAGTACTGCCTCCGCCGGAAGACATGCAAAGTACGTATATTAGCTTCCCTTGGCCTCCGGCGGCGGCAGCAGCAGACAATCGTAAGAGGAAATCACATTTGTTATTACAGTAAGTCACAATGGCAGACGCTTAAACGTGTTGGATAATATCCACCATCGCCAGTTTTTCCCGTGGCCAGCTGTATTTGACATTTTTCCAGTCCTCTTCATTTGACAACATCGTTGAGGCAATTATTGAAGAGCATCGATAACGTACAGAAAATAGTAGAATGGTAACATCAAACATTTATATCGACAAGAACTTTTAGAGTTTCAAATATATAATTACCTCTTTGTTGATTACATATTTTATTCTTCCCATGTGTGAATTATTCTGAGTGCAAGTAGTAATCAATAAATAAGTGTTAAAAGTGTACTTTTTTGGAATTTCTTATATTATTGTACTGTTGCACATGATTACAATGTACTACGCATAAAAAATTTTGACACTTGTCTAAACAGAGTGCAAGTATAAAAATATTAATAATAAGAGTGCCGGTAGAAGTCAAACTGATTACATGCCGAATGTAAGTTCAGAACCTTACCGATAGCCAAACCTGCTACCTGTATTAAGCCCCGCCTTTTATCACCGAGATAACTTGCTGCTATGAATGACGGCTAAAGGAAAACCAGTGTCCCGCCAGCAGGCCTTTGCCTTGAATGGACGAGCACAGAACTTTCGACCAAAGAACGACTTCTAGCCGGGGTCGAGAGGTCAACAGACATCACGACGACAAAAGCAGTCCGAAAGTTCAGCCTTGACCGCGTGTAAGTATTCAGCCTTTCCTATGTGCAAGAGTCATAGTTGGTAGTGAAACAGGAACCGTTGCTCATCTCAATTAATGCCACTTGCTTGCACCCAACCACGGGCATATAATGCAAGACTTCCATAATCTAAATAGCTTGCGGTTATTTATAAAACAAACTTTGTGTAGGTGTAAGCGCAATGAACCACTCATCAAGTAATAACAAGACATAGTAATAAGCGTAATTACTTGCTACAGTATTTTGCTACGAAACTACGGATAACGTTTACGAATATTGGGAATGTGATGTGTCACGTGACTAGCACACACTTCGTATTACTGTACAGGCAGCTGGAGAACATGGATCTGTGATTTTCTTTTTGTAAATTAAAATGAAAAATAAAAAGAAAAATGTCTACAAGTGGCTATAGAAATACTTTTCTTTTCTTATTCTTCTGTGTAACTTACTAGAAGTATTACCTACGGAGTCAAAGATTAATTTTTGTTTTAGAATTCTGTTATTCACCGGGTTAGAAAACAATTCTAATATGCTTTTCCTAAGTAAGTTTCACATTTAAAGTTTCTATTCATTTATACAGTAAAACATTTTTAATAAAATCGATAAATTTCTACAATAGCTTCACGTAAACTAGGAACAGAGCCGAAATTAAGTTCCCGAATAAAGCGCAATGCTACATTTCCTGAAAAAGCGTTCAGTAATTCTAGAGATGAGCCCTGCGAGACCCGACAGTATCTCCTCTGTACGTATGTAATTTCCTTGTTTAAACACATAACAAAATATCGGTGTATAATTTTTTCTTTAAAATCTTTGAAATCAGCACGCTGACGTTCACTGATGCTAAACTACCCCGTGGATACACGTCGCTTGTCTCAACGAGATACGAGTTTCGAATTTATTCAGTGATGGCTTTCCCGGGCTAAAGAATACGCCAGTACTTCAAAATTAAACACAGTTATTTCGGAGACAATGCAAAGGGCTCCTACAGGGTACAAATACGGTTTTGTCTCTGCCCGGGTACCGTGCAGACTGCCATTACTAACTGGGCGTGCCGTAGAGCAGGCTCCTCACTAGGATGACCTAGGTTCAGTTATACAGAAATTCCTGTTTGTTTCGTAACGGAAAAAGGAGCAATGAAATCCCCTTCGATTACTTCAGGTTTCCCTGTCAATTCAATTCTGTAATATTCTACGAGTATATTCATTCGCATAGCAACAGAAGCTGGTACAACAGAACCCTCAGTAGACACGACATCAAACGCTCAATCCACGTTAGTGTACACCCATGTAACCGTCCATTTTCCAACTGGTATCTGACCTTGAGGTTAATAAGCTAACATTTTCCATGCACACCCCACCGTTCCTATGCCTCCTATATGCTTCGTACATCTCCTCTTCCTTAATCCGCTAAACATAGAAACATTCGGTGAAACAGTACAAATTAAAATTCTCCACCTTAAGGATTTGGAATTTTGTCCCTCCTTCAATTATTACCTCACCCGTAAGTCCAAACATTTTCCTCTACACCCTGTTATTAACCCCTGTCTTCTGTTATGGCGAGAGGCAAAGTTTCCTGAACACAGAAAGGTAAAGTCACAAATAGTCTTTATAATAATTACATTTAAGTTAGGGATGAAGAACCAGCCTCCAAAATCAGACGTCCCGGACGGACAAATTTGCTTCGCAGACAGAAAATTCGAGTCTTTGTAGGGAGTACGGATGAGAAGGGCAGAGCATGTGGCATGCATGGGAGAGAAGAGTAAGCGTATGGGATACTGGTAGGGAAATCTGAAGGAATTCTGCCGCTTGGATAATTCAGTCTTAGATGAAAGGGTATTAGACTGGATCTTAACCTTTTAAAGCCTAGCGGTAACTTTACATACGACCAGGTTTAAGATTAAAAAATTCTACGTGGTGCCCACATTGCGTTTATGTGTTTTGTACGGATCTCAGAACAAACAGCAACTTTTGCCTTATAAAACATTAAGAGACTGGTTTTTATAACCGAAGTGGAGAGTGTTTACAGCGCGGCACGCACTGAGTCCTTATATAAAACAGATACGCTTGCTCTTTAAAGGGTTAAAGAAACAGAATTTCAGTGCTCGGACTTAACTCGTCTGACTCAGGGTACGGTAAAAAGCCAGGCTCAGAGTAAGAAACTTTCAGTTTCCACAAAATGCGGGCAGCTGCTTGGAATCAGGAACAGATCTGCTCCACAGGGTTAGTACGGGGCTTCACTGCTTAACTACTTCCAGTAACAAACCTTATCGATAAAAACCAATACTTGCTAATAATTAGCCGCCATTTTTGGCACATATGTTGTCAAATAGTCTACAGTTTCTTACCTCCTTAAGAAATTTCTCCCTTTACTTTTTATGCGCACATCCATTGTAATGTTAAGATAACGCAGCCCCTTCGCACTTATCTAAAGTTATTTTAATATTTTTCTCCCTTCTACGCCTAACTCTCTTGCCTTCAGCTCCTCAAACTAAAATTTTATGTGTTTCTTCTTTTCTCAAGAGTGCCAAGTGACCCGCCTGTCTCGCCGTCCTTATCAATATGGTGTGAAGTTCAGGCATAAAACCCCTGTATATCAGCTCTATAGTCGGAATTATTATAAAGTTATTCATAGCAAAATATGTCACAACATTATTAAAGCACAGGTATTTGTAAACATTCTAGGCAGAAGGTACGCACGTACTTACAAAAAGCCTGGTTTTCATTCTTCCCTGAACTACTGGCATGCCATAGCTCTCATCTTCCCTACTTCCCTCGCATGGGCCCAGTTACAGTTGATGTGACGACGGAAGACGTGCGGTGTGTTTTCGAAATCCACGCACGCACGCGAAGGACGGCCGGGTACCTTGCCTAGAGCGAGCGTGCAGAAGAAGAGCAAAGGGTACGCCAGGCGGGCCCATTCATCAGCGGCAAGTCTTATATAGTACACGGCGTTGTGCCTGGATTTTTATGGCTGATTAAACCAGTCACTGTATTTCCCGTCAGTATGAAAATTTAGTAATAAAATTGCAAATTTTATAAACATATATTCGAGGGATCAATTTAAGTAATTATGTTTCTTACTGGACCATATTTTAAAATCAGAAGTCGGATTAATGTACTCTGCGTAGTGACTAGGCTAGGGGTTCAAGCATCCGAGACTCGAATCCCGGTAGAAGCAACAGGTTTTCCCCAGTCATAATCTGAGTCCATCCAATCCCCTATTCAATGATTACTTGTGTTCTGTCCCGGGGAATCAAGCGACAAGAGCGTGAATTTGACCCTTTAAAGAGGAAGCGTATCTGTTTTATATAAAGACTCATTGTGTACCGCGCTGTAAACACTCTCCACCTCGGTTATAAAAACCAATCTCTTAATGTTTTATAAGGCAAAAGTTGCTGTTTGTTCTGAGATCCGTACAAAACACATAAACGCAATGTGGGCACCACGCAGAATTTTTTAATGTTACACCTGGTGGTGTGTAAAGTTACCGCTAGGCTTTAAAAGGTTAGCTGCCCACTTCCATCTAGAGTCGAGGTTAAGAATGAGTGCAGCTCTGCTTTTACTTCCCATATGTCTTTGTGGCGTAGACAGGGTCAGACTTTACATATCCACATTTTAAAAAATCCGTCTAGATTACAATTTAATAAGAGACAAAACAATTATACTTAAAACGTAGACCTATATACGGACACTTTTCTCTAAAATTGCCTTAATTTTAACACGAAGTACATAAAATTTACTGTCAGCACTCCTGAAACATGTGTAGAATAAAGTACAGTCTTCATTATGCTCTGCAGATTTATGCAACTCCTCTTACATCTTTAACCAATTTACCATCTATTAAGCTTTGAAGTGCTTCATTTTTATCGTCGTCGATGAATTCATGAGGCTCAAAATATTTTATACGACAGATATTACAAACATTTAAGGTACGGAGTACTCAAAAATGTTTCAGAATTATGTAACTCCATGGAACAGAGTTATTCTTGAAAAGCTAATACAGGTTCAGAAACAAATAAAGACATTCCATATCTCTTATGGAACCTGTGCTGATTATAGCACTCCTTTAGAACTTAACCTGAACCACATGCATCGAGCCTCCACCATCAAACCTTACGTCTTGAAATTCCACTTAATATTATCCTCATATACACCCTAAGTTACAAATCTCTACTCCTGTCTGGTTTGTACAATATACAAGTATGTATGAAACAACTTATTCTTAACTCCGCATTCACCCCAAACAGCAGACATGTTCCGAGGGGGACTGCACAAAAATATTTTAGTGGAACTACTTGTAGACTAAAGCAGAGGAAAGTGAAGGATCTGCACTTCCTTCAGAGAACCTGAGTGTATCAACGGCACCCAGAAGACTCGTAGATTTCGACTGGCAGATCAATCACACCGGCAGGTCTCACTGCCTCACCCCTCACATTTTGTGCTGTGCGCCCCTCCAGAGGTGCGGGAGATCGTGTTTCTGTTGCAGTAAGATTCCTTGCCATGAAAAGGCTACAAATTATTTTTATGTTGCACTTTAGGAATCAAATACATGAATAAAGTTTGTTCATATTGTGCATACTGTCTTTACCATTATACTTTGAATAAAGTTTCTATTAGCTAATTTAATGATATTATCCCATCCGAAAAAATCATATTGCATGGCATTAGAGGATGATTATAAAAACTAGCATAAAGCCTAGCAAATTTCAGCGGGAAATACTGGGGCTCAATATCTACTTAAACTTACTTTATTTGTAGAAATATTTCTTCCATACAAAACTGTATAAAATACGTTAGAGAATTTTTGAAACCTTTAACCTTTTAAAGCCTAGCGGTAACTTTACGTACCATCATGTTTAACATTAAAAAATTCTACGTGGTGCCCACATTGCTTTGATGTGTTTTGTACGGATCTCAGAACAAACAGCAACTTCTGCCTTATAAAATATTAAGAGACTGGTTTTTATAACCAAAGTGGAGAGTGTTTACAGCGCGGTACGCCCTGAGTCCTTATATAAAACAGATACGCTTCGTCTTTTAAAGGGTTAAGTCACTTCAAGAACCAAATGTCTCCCTTTATATTCGTATCTACTTTGAAAAGAACTGCCTAAACTGTAAAATTAATTGCATTTTGTTAATTATTATTAGGTGTATTATATTATTCAAATTCTGACCAGGATGTGAAAAAACAGCCTTTCCTGATCCGTTAGACCCAATCCTGTGGGCGCTTTTCTCGGGACGCTAAACTGATCCGCATATATACTTTATCATTGTGGACGATATGTTCAAGAAAGTGGAGTCAGTGTTTGACAAAACGTATGCCGATATTTCCCCTTAAATTAATAGGCTGCAATTTCCCTCCCCCCCCCCTCCCCCCTCCCACTCCGGCTTACGTACGTAACACAGGCTTTCATACAGCAGATGATTGGTAAGGGTGTGGAAGGAACTGGTGATGCGTAATTAAAGATTTTATCGAGACTGAGTAAAGTATCACTACCAAAGCGAAATTAAAGAATATTAGAAGGCAGCAGCTTTAGCAATTAGTCCTAAAAGGTGAATAAAGAAGACGACTTGTGAGACTTAGTGGTAGATGTAAGAAGGATATTAGATGTTGTCTTTGCTATCACAGCAATGAACTGTTGGTATCACAGGAGAATGGACACTTCTGGACCAGCCAGCGACCATCAGCATCTCAAAGACGCCTGCGTTCTAAACAGCAAGATGTTTAAATGCACGCAATATTTGCAGAGGCTCTAAATGAGATTTACGCTACGTTATACTTCACTTAAATCGTCCCAGCGTTTTGGAATTCCTCAGAAACTACGTTTCACTTACGTAATTTAGATTCAAAGTAACTTACTGTCAACCTTCGAGATTCTGAAGATACCGAAATGCAGTGTGAGTCGTCTTACCTGCAACAGACAGAACATTTCACTTAGCAACCTTTATTTATATTACTTACGGCTTCAGTGAAATTCATTGAAGAATTCAAAATATGTGACAATATTACGTACACTTACAGACTTAAATAATGTAGGGCTTATGACTTAAAGAAAAGAAAAGGAAAATTACATATGGTACAAATCTTACAACAAAAGTCAGGTTTATGGGATGGGATTATTCATGTTCTGGAGAGAAGCACGTCATTTGTGTTCTTAAAATTCACGTGATTTCTTGACAGATTCTTCGACAATTATTTTCTCCACGTAGAGTACATTGTTCATTGGAGTTAATTACGAAATTTCCTACTTAGGTATTTCATCTGTAAAATTTTTACGCCATCAGTTAAAATAAACGCTACAGTAACAGCCATACAGGGCTTTGAATTTACTACTAGTAGGTACCTTCATGATTTCATTGTAAGTTTATATAAAAATTATACAGAAATCATGATTGTCTGATGTGAACACGAGTAAACACCACTATGGAAAACAAATATATAATTGTCTGATGTGAACACAAGTAAACACCACTATGGAAAACAAATACTTTAAAATTCCCGTTTCTTCTGGGATATTTCACCGTATCACTGGGTGACTGTGTCCGACGTTTCGAGACAGCGTGATAGATCCACTTTCAAGGAACAAATATCCAACTGGACATTAGACATTCTCAACTTCTAGACAGCCCCACCAAGCTCTTTCAAAACACCGGACACCAAACATCCCAGTCAGCCGATCCAAGTCGTCACGTGGTCCAAGGCGTGGGTCTGCGGCAGCTCGTTTGCTGGGATTGCGGGTTCGAAGCCCGCCGGGGGTATGGATGTCTGTCTCTTGTGAATGTTGTCTGTTGTCAGGTAGAGGTTTCTGAGTGGGGCTGATCCCTCGTCCAGAGGAGGCCTACCTAATGTGGTTTGTCAAACGGAGAGTGGTAGTAAAGACTTGATAATGAAAAGGCCCTGGCCCACTAGGGGCTGTTGCGCCATGAAATCATCCGAAAGATGCGGCGTAATAACTCAGAAAATGAGAACCTTAAATTTACCGCTGACAGACTTTAAGAAACTTTCAAATTAAGTCTTTGTTCTAAGTCCAGCCTGGTGCCATGTTTCGAAACATAGCCCGAAATTTGGATCAAAATTGTAATACAGAGCTAAATGCTTGAGCTGCTTCCATACGACTGGGGCGGTGTAGTGTTGGTGCAATGATTATCAGCAGAACAAAACCGAAGTAGTGGAAAGAATAGCCTGCTTCCTGTCACTTCTCCCACCGTTAAGTGCCGCATAAAAAACACGTAACGGAATCCTGTCTTCGGCCATTAAAGGCCGACGTCTAACGCTCGGACCTACGATACGCCCTACGATAAATTCATAAATTACGAAGAGCACAAAGCAAGGGCACTTTTATTATGAGCACTGAGAAAACACGCGGGAGGTACGTATGTCTTCTCCGTATATATGTTCGTCCTCGTATTTAATGCTTTTCATATGGCGATCCACGAGTTTCCAGACTCCAACAGAACCACATTTCAGAGCAAGGTTTCAATCCGTTCCTTCAATACGCCTTTACACGAATAACATTCATTTCCTGTGAAGTCCTATCCACGGCGATTCTTCAGTTGTCCCGGATAAGCCGATCAATCTGCCTTAGTAACACCAGTGTCAGTGACTCCCCGCCACGTTATTCGTTAACAGTACGTACTCATCTGCCATTCAATTTTTTATCTAATTCTTAAATTTTATTCCGCGCCATACATTTATCGCCGTTCTTTCTTACAATTCACTAGTTTTCACATCTTTGTAGTATCAAAATGTAACCAAATACCTTTGTTCTTTGGTGTTATGAAATAGCAATTTAATGTTCAGGTTATTGTTGCTACAAAAGATTCATGTCATATTGTCTATATCCGTCAAGTGTGGGAACCACATACAGAGAGTAAAAATTGTCATCAACAGTAATCCCATTGAACAGGTATCAGAGTTAAAATACCTAGGATACCTTATATCGGACTGCAAAAGTGATTCAGAAGATAAGGTACAAACATATAACAAAATAAATGGTGTTATACGAAGGCATTTTGAAAAAAAAATGACTAAAGAAACAAAATTAAGAATCCATAATATCACAGCTACAGCAGCCTTAAAGTTCGGCAGTGAAGCCTGGGTGCTGAAGAAACGAGATGAACAAAGACTGGAAGCAGCACAAATGAAATTTGTAAGACATTTATTAGGAATTACTAAGTTAGACAGGGGGAGAAATCAATCCGTCAGGGAGAAACGTGTAGTACAGAAATAAAATAATACCAATGAGAGTGGCTACAACACGTAGAGAGAATGGACAGAGACAGGATACCCAAACAGGCATTGAAATATAGGCCAAAAGGAAGAGAAGCATAGGACGCCCAAGGAAATGATGGAAGGACCAGCTTCATCTCGAGGGATAAAGAACAGGCACTGCGCCTACCACTTCAAAGCTCATGATGATGATGATCGTCATCATCATCATCATCATCATCATCATCTTCAGTATTACCACAACCGCTTTTAAAGTAATTGCAGGTTTACCTTTTTATTTTCCTTCGTATTAGTTTGTTACAGATTTTGCTTCAAATTTGCCATCATTTTATGTAATCTCGGTATATGTGGAATCCTGATTCTATCAAGAAGCAAGATTTCTGAGCCAATAAAATACACATTGGACACTGCTATAATAATTAGATACAGACTGCGCCTTAATTACAGGTGCAACGAATGGGAAATGAGAAAGCTGATGTGAGATTAGTTCGTAGCACAGACCGAGAGAGGAGCAGTAGGCCATTATCTGACGTCTTGGCCGGCGGAACCTGCCTGCGCGCCATCTCAATTAACTAAAGAATTTCGAATTGTGGAACCCGACTTGACTAGTTGCAAGTCGAAGTTCTAAAAATAAAAATCTTAAATACCAGGAATTCGTTTTCAATTTCTGACGCATCATGAGCCAGAACAGTCCAGTCGGTAGAGTGGTCTGTCAACAGCCTGCACGGTCCGAGTTTCGAATCGCGGCAGAAGCAAGAGGATTCTCTCTTCTCCACAAAAAAACCAAACCAGTTCTGGGACCTGCCAAAATTCCTATTCGAAGGGGCATCTGGGGCTCTTCCCCCGGGAGTAAACCGGCCGGGGGGTGATGATGACGTCTCACCTCAATCGAGTGCCGAAGTTAAGAATGACTGGAGCAATACCACCACTCCATCTATACAATTTCATAGCATGTACAAGGACAGCTTTATGGTTAAAGCATAAGTTATTTGGGGAACATTCCCTCATGATTTAGAAAGGACTTCTATTATTGATAGGATGGTCAAATGTAGAAGACTGCAGTTGGTTGGACATAACAGAAACAGCTGAAGCTGTGTTAAATAACTTTTGTTAAATTTATATCTACCGATCCCAGTGGCCACGAGGTCTGGTGTGTTATTTTGCTAATTGCCCATGACCTTACTCAATGAAATGGAGTGTAGTCAGCTTCAGAGTACACGTTTAGTATTTAAATGAGAGAACAAGCAACGTGTGACATAACAGACAGTTGTTCGATGTACGTTCCTTATACTCTACTGTCATCCTGCTTCAGCATTTAATACTGACAGAGTTTTATTCTCCCATCCCTCTTGTCGAAACACTTTTATATATGATCAGCTTATTGTTCTAGCCTGAACACTGAGGTAGCACGATCATACGAAATATTGCTATCTGTATACCAAATTCATAACTTATACTATATAATTTGTATTATTATTATTATTATTATTAATTATTTTGACCACAAATGGGTTTGTACCCGGTGGCAGTGGTACTACAATAAGACACAACGCACAAAATAACGCACGCCACACAAAATAACACACCACACTCAAAAAAACACAGCACACGAAATTACAAAAACAATAAAGGACACATACTACACACAATAAATACAATTACAATACAAATATAATTACAATTAAAATACACATACAATTACAATTATCTTAAAGTTGATGAATTAATATTAATAAAAAATTAAGAAGACTGTACAGTAATGCAGCCACAGCAATGAATTACGTAACTTCATGAACTGATGCACTCACATTTCACCATGACCTTCCCTTCACTCCACTTCACTACACTTATGTAACCTTCACGTCCCCACCACGATTAATCTCTCTTCACCTCACTTCACTTCACTTCACTTCACTTCACTTCACTTCACTTCACTTCACTGCATTTTTTATGATTTTCACCACACCTTCACTTCACCTCACATATCACTTTCCTAATCGTCTTCCTAAAATTGCTTGCTGTACAGGAGAGAGTCCCTACAGCATCTGCAGGCAGTTGGTTCCAGGGCTGGATGGTCCTGTTTACAAAGGAATATTTTCCGATACCTGTCCTTTGCTTTCTGCACAGTCTTCGTTTAACAACTTAACTCTTTCCACTTTCGGGACAAGGTAACTCATTTAGAAATATTCCCTTTCATCTCGTGTTTGAATAGATAGACGAGAAAGCCACATACACAACCTTAGAAGAAAATCATGACGGGAACAGAAATATTTAGATAAATAAATGCAGAACGCAACATAACATTAAATTTTTTGCAGAAAAATATGGGGTGGTAAGGGGGGCGGAATTCAGGTGACTCAGAACAAGGTCCAGTAGCGGAATTTTGCAGCCTGGGCCTAAAGATGGCCACTCTCTTCCACCTAGTGTCGAGGTTAAAAATTATTAAGGATTTACTTCCAGTCTCTTACAGGAATACAGGTTCATAACTTGGTCCTTAAAGACAAAGAAAAAAATCACACCTTTATGGATGTGTTCCTAGCTCTCTGTCCTTCCTATCTCCATTTTCTCCTTCTTCCTTTCTTTATACGTGCCTGTACCATCAATTTAAATTACGCTTGTCTACAAAACAGACCGTAGTTTAATGGAAACAAAAAACAATAAAATTACGGCAAGCCAGTGGGTGATGTAACCAGAAGCCCAGCCCCCGGCCCATTAAACTCCGATAGCCCGTCGCTTCGTTCTACTGCCAACACGATAAATCAGATTTCGGTTGCAATTAGTGGTGATTTCTATATGCACACATCAGGATGTCGTATCTTTGCCCTCCACCCAAACATTACAAATCATTACACAAAAAAATTTTCCAATAACGTTCGTTTCTTTTCTCTGCAATGTCAATCACGCTTTCAGTCATAAAAGTAGTAGTAGAATTACGTGCCATAACTGCTGTTGATTTGTTCTAGAACTGAGGATATAAGAACAAGAATCATAATGAAAATAAGTCCAACAAAACGTCGTCTTCGAAAAGCGAATATTTGATTAGGTTGTCAAGAAATACCTTTTTTAAATTAAACACGGAGGTTCATTGCCGTTGTCACAAAAGGTTTTATTTTTTCTTCCGCTGAGTCAGATTAATCTAACAGACTCTAATAAGCCCTATGCCTTTGAGACAAAGTTCAATATTTTCTCCCATACATGATTGTGTCCCAACCTGTTTTTCATATTCAGGCTTTGTGTCTAAAATTTTGCAGGCTATACTCACCCCTGTCGGCGGCGCTACATGTCCTCCAAGAAAGAACAAGACAAGTGACAACGTTAGCAATAACAGTTACAATAATAAAAATTATAACAGCGTATATTCAACAATAAACCTTTCTACTTTTCGATATTCAACTTTGCTGAAAATTTTTGGAAAAATTCATCCGTCGTAAAAGTAATGGCAGTAATAGAAAGACAGGCAACTGTTATATAATTCCAACAAAATGCGCTTGTATTTTACAAACTCTTATTTATATTGTATTATCACAGAATATACTCTTCTACATGTTTCGGAGCCAAAAAGCAACCTTGAGAGTGATTTATATAGAAAGAATTTTTGACTGGCGATATCCTTTGTATATAAATCTCCCTTATGACGGATCCTGCGAGCCGAAACATGTAGGACAGCATATTTTGTGATAATACAATATAAATAAATATTTATCAAATATAAGTGCATTTTGTTGGACTCATATAACAATACTTCTAAATCACAGAACATGAATAACAGACAGGGAGTGTACGTATGAATTAACGCTGTTGCACGTTCGCGTAATAATTTTACCCCCTCGGCTGTCATACCAGCCTGATACCATTCACTGGAAGACAGCACATTTATGGTGATTTAATGTCGCCAGCAATAAACCGTCCTTAGGTCTTCAATGAGATGTGCCCGATATTTTGCCCGATTGTAGCCAAATTTGGATTTTCTCGAAAAATTTGTATAAAAGTCCAGAATGTCACATTTCACGGAAATCCTTTCAGCGGAAGCTGTGCTAATACCTGCGGACAGACGGACGGACGGACGAGCATGACGAAGCTAATAGGCCCTTTCCGGGACAATTTGAACGCGCCTCAAAGCACACATTTGAGTCTGGAAGGTATTTTCATATACAGATTCACAAATAATTACATGTAAATTATTCGAACGTCTACTACATTTTGGGCGCAGTCACAAAATTGCAAAATGCGACTATTAGCTGGGTCATGTCTGTCGTTTCATTTGTCCGTGGGTCTGTCCGTCTACTCGGCTACCATTGGACGGAATTTCATCAAATTTAATATTTGAGTATTTTTCGAAAATCTGTTTATGAAACTCAAGTTTAGTTAGAATCCGACAAGAATAGTTGGCACTTTACATGAAGACCTATGTACAGTTATGATATATCGTTCAATTCTTAGAAAGAGAAATGTTTCACACAAAACTTGTAGAGAAAATCAAAATATTTTATGCTCAATAATTTTTGTTTCCGAAAATTGTGCGGTTTGTGATAGGTCCATAATGTGGAAAAATATGTTTGAGCCGGACAGGCCACAGACGACAATATAATACGGCGCATGCGTTTTGCAGGCTGGATAACTAGGGCTACAGACACACACTACGGATACGTAATACCTATTGCTATCCCACGACAAAAATCGTTACGCGAACGCGCTTCAGTGTTACGTTATATGTACGTTACCTGTCTTGTATGAATTCGACACACCATAATTAATTTCTGTGGAGAAACCGCTAGTTAAATTAGACTTTCTCGTGAAAGCTTTCACAACATCACTTTATTGATAGTGATTCAAGTTTTGTGGAATATGGCGCCACGCCGATTCGCAAATAGGGATGTTTTGGAGAAGCTTTCGACTTCTGTCTTCAGGTTCGCCCCAGTTTTGTCCTCGGAGGGCGATTCTTCTTGAGTCTCCCTGAAAATAGAGGCAGCCGCTCCTCCGAAAGTCGCAAATTCATATCACACGCATGAAAAAAAATGCTGTGCAAGAATACTCTAGGACCAAACATGAACAGTTTGAATACACTTTAAATATTTTTGGCCGTTTAGTCTTTCAGCTGGAGTCCCTTGAATATACATACACAGCTGACCGTATGTCTATTGAATTCTGATTTGTGCAAAATTCTACTTATTCCAGAACTTGCGGAAGGCAACTACTGCCTAAGTCGAGGCATGTCTGTATAATTAAATAAAATCACTTCGCATTCTGAGAACCTTACAGAACACATACATGTGTTCACTTTTATGAGCAAAAATGCGGCGCGTTTTAATACCCATTTAGTAACCCGTGTGTCTGCAAGTGTCAAGAACTTTACGCTGTTTAAGTATCTCCTTACTTCACAGACAAACATTAAGAAAACTACGTTTTTCGGCACCTTTGTAAAATCGCTGAAGGGGTGGAGGAAGCAGAAACATCAGGACCTAATGTCCAAGAAATGCCGTGTCTTGTTTTCCCCGCAGCGTTATCTTCCCTATTCCTTTAGTCGCTCCCTCCCATCATGTTCCCGTCTCACCGTAACTCAACATTACACAAACGAAAAACTAAATAAAAGTGCTGGCTTCCACATAAATCTGTCTCGATCTCATTACTAAACTTGTCCGTTTAATTGAAATCTCGTGTTTTTTGGCGCACATTGCTAGTAGTGGCTAGCACACCTTCCTTTCTTTTCCTCACATCCACTTTTCGACCAGGACGTAGTGTGAAGAACGCTGAAGTCTTGCGTCTGAGGTTTGTTGATTTTCCACCTTGAATTATTTTCACAGCACTACTTCATACATTGCGGGCAAGAATTATTTTATTTTATACGAATCTACGTTACTTTCGGAAGAAAGAAATTTTGAAGATAGAATTTTAACTTCTAACGCAAATTTTACCTAGAATGATAAAACTCTCCAACCTACAACCTAAATCAATTATGCGTTACTTAGTGGTGCCATATGGTTCAAGTAATACTTCAACCTACTCAGCAGATATGCGCTTTTCTGGGATATTATGCAGAGCCGACTAGTAAGAAGTCCAAGATGGGACCGATACGTTGTCCCGAAACGTCGGTAAAGGATTACCACTCGATGCTGCATAATATCGCAGAAGAGCGCATATATCATCAAGATCGCGGCGGAAGTCTGAAATCATCTATTCAGCAGATTTCGTGGCAAGATCGTCACTTCTGGAAGTCCCTCGTCTTTTTAAAATCCGAAAGCTGTTTACCGCGTCCGAGAAGACCTACCATTTGTCCTGTCCTATACCACTAAACCCAGTCCACACCTTAATACCCCGCTTCTTTTCACATTGTGGTTTGTTTCACGACGCTGTCTGCATCTCGAACTACACGGATTCGATTAGTGATAAATGATGAAACGTAGAGGCTTTGAAACTGGTCCTTGCTTAATCGACGTGCTAACCTCGAATTTACCTGCAGGTCCTGAGTAAATCCAAGGAAAACTTCAGCGAAGATAACAGACATTGAAAATGAGATCTGAACAGAGTATTTTCCGAATAAAATTATAGAGGTTTACCGCGACATTAGCATGCTTGGTACTACACTTTTACATACATCTTAATAACTTATTATGCTTCCACACATTTCTAGGTCTCCGTGCCTTCGGTTTTCCCCGAGTAAAATTGTTATGCTATTTTAATTTTCCTTTGCTTGTTACGTATGTTCTCCCTAATAACTACCTACATAAATAATTCAAGGACCTTCCAGCTTTTGATGGAAAGTGATGTTCATTACCGCGTTCACAAGAGTCCGCCACTTTTATCTCGAGCCACAGCAATCACATCCATACATTGCCATCTACACTTAGGTCTTGTAAGCGCTTTATTTCCCTCAGGTTTCCCTACCAAAAACCATAAAAGCACCTCGCCTTAATATCTAGTGGAAAGTGCGGTTCGTCATGTCAGTAATGCAGTTAGCAATAATGCAGAATACTGCCCCTTCTTGTTCACCCTGTTATTGTAGTGAGGAAGTAACTGATACAATGTGAAATCTACAAACTGATGTAGGCCTAGGCTAGATGCCATCGTCAAAAATTATGCAAGATTGAACTCTAGGTGTTTGTTCGTCAGCCAGGTAGCCGTACACAGTCTCGCCGCCTTTGCTCCGTCCCACGTTTTGTATTTCACTTACTACTCTGGTAGAACTATTCTTTTTCCATTGTTGATTATGTCAGCTGCAGCCAATTGTGTTGTTATTTCACTAATGTTTTTTAAAAATAGTTTTACGACGTCCGTCTTTCATGGCGACGTAGTCCTATAAGATCGAATAATATCATTTAAATTTCGTCCGTGTTACTTCTAGCCTTTCGGCGACCCAATATACATTATTATAATAATTTGTAGTATTTTGGGAGTGCTGTAACCAAGGAGGCCGGTTTCGCTGCACAGTCCCGGTGTAAAATCCTTAAAACTCACGTATTAAATACTTCGTTATGGAATTTTTCTTCCCCTTCTTAGTCCTTTCTTTCAGGTCATAACATTCTACTTAGAAATACAACGCTTAAAGAAATGTTTGATATTTTTGTTGTGTGAACGATTATTTTACAGAATACTTAATGTTTATCACCTTCCTCTCAAACACTTTATGTTTGTGTCAATTCTTTGAGTTTGAGATCATTATATGTCCATAAAATCAACGCTTACACTTACACGAGTGAAGTCCACTTCATTCTTGTACGGCCAGGTACAGCAACGCTCTTTCCTAAGCTGCATACCGCGGGAAACACATAATCGTTGGTACCACAGAAACATCGTTAACTAAGCATAGTCGTACGCAGTATCTCATACTAAAACTGTATTTATAATAATGTAATGACCTTTTAACCTCTAGAAGATGTGACATGAATTTTGTACCTTGAAGGTATGTCAGTGTTTGTATATTCACTGAACTGTATTTAAAGATACAATGATAAAATTTCTAAAATTTATTAAATGCATTTGTTAAAGTCTCCTCGATACCAAAACATGTTTATGTTCAAAGGACTTGACATTTGGTGCCGCTGCAATAAGTTATGCTGCTGGTTCGGACTGAATTAACTGTATTTCAGATAAGAGTTTCTACTGAAGAGACACAACCAACTTTCCAGGAAGAACCGGAAACCTGTAACCCCACACACAGCGCACCCAATTTGTCTTGATTTAGACGTGGCAAGTCTGCGTATTATGGGAGGTCAGGTAGACACAGCACTGTTCTGTGAATGACATACAGTTTAGCAGATCTGTGGAACAAGATGAAAGAGGACAAGAACGAAGAGCAAACACAGCAAGAGGACTGGTTCTCCAACAGGTGCTGGATAACCACACGCTACCTCCACAACTGTTCTATAAATCGGCCAAAAGTTTGTCAAGATTGAAATGGTAATACAATTTTTGGCATACTGGCAGTGTGCCATAACCAAGTGCCAATAAAGAGGCTACCGTACAACGTTGTTAAACAAGCTCATGAATTTTATACATTACGCGCGTTTTCAATTTTTATTTATCCTTGAGGCAGGGTGAGATTATATCTCTCGAAACTGCGGTCCCTAATGGGTCTATTGCCTATCCTCCGGATGATAGGTGAATAAATATGGAGCAACGACTGAAAGAAGGCAACAGGCTGAAACTGAAGTCAACAAAGCAGCCTTGTGAACCCACATATATTACGATAGACTACCGTCGGATTGAACCTGGGATTCTGCGATAAGAACGAGGCGGCTAATGACTCCAGCTGGATAATCTGAAAGCAAGAAACCACTTACATAAACTACGCATAAAATATTTATTAAAGCACATTTATTGGAAGTAGGCTACGGACTTTGTCAAAGGGGTCTAGGACGTGTTCTAATGTTGGGATATTGCCAGCATGGTAATTAATTCTCGGAATTTGTGAAAAAATGGAAGATCTTAACGCCCTTAGCTGTTACCAGTTTCAGAAGAAAGACTCTTGGTCCATGGAGTTAAGCAAGTCGTGCAGAGTTGGCTTAGGACTTAGCTCGTTTCTCGCAACATCCTTACAAGTGACTTTAAAAACTGGGAACCCTTGAGTTCAATTCACAAAAGGGCAGGGATTTTTCTTTTTACCATGGCACTTGGAATAATCCTGGGCCCATCAAAATATCTAGCTAATGGTTACAAAACAATTTTCCCTCAGATTAAAGAGGCAGGAGCGTGAAGCTCCAATCATATCAACTACCACTCAGGCTTTGTGAAGTAAGTTTCAATAGGCGGTCGTCTTACATGTGCAGAACAATGCAGAATATAGGTTTGCCAACATACAATGCTAGCGCAGGTATAGCCTGTTACAGATACTTTGAAACGCTTCAAGTTCACAATTTGCCTGCTACATACTTGTGCTTTTACAGATTCTTCTCACGTCTATTAACACGTTTACTTTTTATACAATAATTCAAAACTATAGCGCTTTATCTTTTATAGGCCCTACACACACACACACACACAGACACACACACACATACACACACACACATACACACACACACACACAGACACACACACACACACACAGACACAGACACACACACACACACACACACACAGACACACACACACACACACACACACACACCGGTGCGCACTTTCCCTTAAAAAATGGGCTTTGGAGTAAGTAAAAATAGTTCGCGCAACTTAATGGGAACAAGAACGAAGGCAACTTAAGCTATAACTATTTTTCAGAATGAGATCTCGTTCCTAATGTACACGTAACATTTTATAATTATATACTTATTTAATATTGTTATATTTTTGTACAACCAGTTAGCCTGAAGATGACTTAAAATAGTCGAAACATGTCGTCATAAGATGATATAATTATTATTAATACCAATAATAAAGTTACGTTGACTGTGAGAAAATACTGCTTAGTATTGTGGCTACAGTTAGGAGCCAGCAGCCCTGCTTTGAAAATGGCAACGAAATTTCGGTTTATATACAAGGGTGTTTTCTTGACTAGTTGGATAACTATCAGGTTCTTCATTCCAGGCACAAATAATATAGTAAGTTAGAAATAAAACTGGTTTGAGAAACCAAGAAAGAGATTAGTGGACAGAACCGAGACGTGTGCAGCACCTCCAAGAAAGGTACTACGGCCCAACAGTAATGACAGCACGCTGCCTAATGAAAGCGTTCCATTTCGGCAACTTAGACAACTAAAGCGATTCATTTCTTCTTCTTGTTGTTCTGCTTCAAGACCCCAGAAGATGCTCTTAAAACGTTTAGGAACTCAACCGGGCATAATTGAGACAAGTGCCACGAGCTGCTGTGGAATGTCACTGAGGCGTTTTGGATAACCATCGAATTTGGCCCTTAGAAGTACGGGTAATTCCTTTCTGGTATTAGGTTTTTCTTTTTAACATATTTTCACTGTACAGATGACAAGTTTAGATTCTGTTACGAGCGAGATTTAAGGTTCATAATTTAGTCCCACAGACCGTGTCAAAGGAAGACGGGTGGCAAGTTGTCAGATAAACGTCACCAGATACGATCCTTCTCTTGCATTTCAGTTGTCGAAGAAGAAAGTAATTTATGTATCTCAGAAAGTTTTAGAAATTACTTACTTCGCCCTTTCGACAGACTGACTACGATTAAGTCAATTATACACCTTAAAACGTTCGGATGTGGGGTTTGAATTGAATATACAACAAATTACTTGTAATAATGAACAGTTATTTGTCATATTATGGCAACATGTTTCGACTAAATACGGTCATCTTCAGGCCAGCCATATTACAAAAATATAAATATATTACCAATAGTTGCAAGTACGTGAGTTTCGGGTGGATTGAGAAATGAATCTTCCTTTAAAATATTTTTTGGTTTTGGTGAATGTGTTTTGTAAAGAACGAGGTATTATACACCATCACTGTCACTAGCATTAAAACTGTTAGTGCACAATATCGGAAAGAAAAACTTTGCAGTTGGCTAAATATTACTCCATGAAAGCTGGAGAGAGAGAGGTTAAATTAAAGCTCTATATATGGGAAGAAGCCAAGACAGCTCAGTTGGGACAGGGACAACTGAAGACTCGTGGTTCGATTCCCGGAACGGAAAGGAGATTTTCTCTTCTCCAAAACGTCCAGACTGGTGGTGGGACCCAACTAGCCCCCTATGTGAAGGGAACGGAGGGTCCTTTACCTTAGGGGAAAAGCCTTGGTGTGAATTTGACCACTCACCTCAATCTAATGTCGAGGTTAAGAACGAGTGGAAATGTATTCCCACTCCGCCATGCGCTTTCATATCCTGCATAGAGACAACATTACCCTTACCTACACATCGAAACCACAGCTGACGGGCTAACATTATTGCATGACATTCACTAGTTCTTGAGTTTCCGCCTGCAGGTTTGTGCTGTACCTCATTCCCTTCGGGGAAACGCTGTGGTAGTGACGTAAAATAGGCCGCGGTTGCAGCAATCACCACTTATGTGCAGTTACCTGGTTTCACACACGTCGTGCTTCAAATATAACGCTTGCATACGGAAGCGACTTCAGGCAGTCACTGATTTAATACTGCAGATGCTGGACAGCCTTGAGCATCTGTTAGCAACTGAAGGACAAGTTGTGGGGACCGTGACAGGAGGAGGAAAAGAGGACAGGCCGATAAGGACAGACTTGAAGGATGAAGGAGAAAAATAAGATAGAAACTTCACGAGAAGGATGAGAGAAAAAAATTATTTTGGAGGAGAAAGGGAATAACAATAGGAAAAAGATGAAAGACAAATATTGATTGCGAGAATGACAAGATGAAGGAGGAAGAAAAGAAGAATGGTGAAAAAATGAGAGAAATATAAAAGAGTAATAATCATGAGCAGATGGTGAAACGGGACGATAAGAAGATGAAAGGAAGAACACGTGAAAAATAGGACGATTGTAATAAAACGGAAGAAGTGGAGAAGGGCAAGGAAAGGACACAATGAAGGAGGATACGTAAAAAGAGATGGATAAGGAGGATAAAAAGGACAGAAATAAAAAGATAATATGTAGAAGAAGAACAAGGAAAGGGACGTGTGTAATATTCAATTTTAAAAATCTTGATAATTGTGCCTTCTTATGCAACTCTTCATCAGAAATCCTGCACACATGTATGAACAGAACAGAAGCTGCACTGGTCAAACCACTCTTGATATGGCAGCCTAGTTATTTCTACTGTTACGAACACAGTAGGGATTTCTCTTCTTGGTGCATACGTTACCGCACTAAACTCGCAGTAATTCATCAACTGCCAGACACATCATAGGGAACTTAAGTTATTACCATGGTCCAAGACTTAAGAAATTAAAGATAAGAACACGACGAGGAGATGCGAGTTACCTCCCAGGCTACTCATGTACCTGATTAGGGCTATGCAGTCAGGTCAGGACGGGTTTATTGGATATAAAGTCCTCTCCTCTCCTGGGGACGAGGGAAACATGATTCCCTATCGTTGAAACGACCAGAAACACACAACGTTATATAAATAATTTCCAAACGTGCGCTTGTGTTCTAATATAAAGCCTAACCCCCAGAATCGGGAGAAAAGATCAACACTTCACAAAGAAACAAAATATATAGTCTTGATATTTCCCACTGTGAATGACAATATCCTTGGCATCTTTATGCAGCGAAACGATTTAACGCTCTCTGAAGCCTACATAAAATTCATCTTGCGTGTATTCCGCGCATTCATCATATTTCAGAACCAAAAGCGTGATTGTTTCGTTTCAGGTACTAGAGAAAAAGAATCAATACTTTTATTGTTCAAGGAATAAACAATAAATATACGAAATTTGTGTGGAAATTTACATGTAAATTATACAAGCACTTTGTGAACATGGGTGTAGAAATTTAGCACAACAGGACGGACGGACATATGAAAATCAGACCTGCTGCTCACAAGACAATATGAGGGCCTTTGTGAAACACTACCACATGTTTTGAGCCTCGTTAGCTCAGTCTGTATGGTGACTATTGGATAATCGAAGTTCGACTATCTAATAGAGCAAGTCCTTTCTTCGTCACTGCCTCCACTAAATGAGTACCAGTGTCTCTTTGCTAGGAGATAAAGCGGCCGGAACGCGGAATTGACTATTAACCACCACCTCGTATGAAGTTAAAAATGCTTCAAAATTAAATTACACCCCTATAAATCTTCACGATATAGTGCTCATACATAAGGAATTTACCTCACCTGACATTACCTTTACCTTACATCACCCAATCTTGGCTTGCCCCACCTTCCCTTGACTTGCATGTCCCTGTTTAACCTGACTCTCCTATTCCTCAGACTTATGTTTCTTTCAAACTCACAGAGCATAAGTCTTGTTCTGATGTTCCTCTAACATATTTTCTGAAACTCTAGTACCCTTATCCCTAGGGATACCAAATAAATTCACCAGTAGTGTGACACGCCCTCATTTTCAGCGTTCTCATTAAAAACTCTTTTATATGGTTCTGTTCTTTATGTCGACAGGAAAAGGGCTTGGCATACAACAGACGCGGTCTACAAAGACGACAATTTCAATTATATTAAATCAAATCAAATCAAATCATCTTCCTATTTGTGTCACATTTTTATGACATCTCTATAATAAACGCTTTTCTTGGAGAGCAGCAGGCTCTCTCTCCTACCGTTAATGGTCAGTTGCCTACCTACAGATCTAATTACATGTTTAGTGCTGTAAACAAGTCCCACCAAAGTACATATACATGGCTGTTAACAGCACCCCTTTTATAAATTTTATTAGCTCCATTACATCTTGTAAAATTGTATTCCCGTATGATGGTCGAAAGGGACCGAAACGTGCCTAAACAGTAATAAAAAGAGGTGCTAGTAACAATAGTGCATGTGCACTTGTATGGTATTTGTTTACAATATCATAGCAGGCGCACACGTTGGATAAAGAACCGCTCTAAGATTACACATGTTGAATAAAAACATGATATAACTAACTAACTGACTGACTGACTGACTGACTGACTGACTGACTAACTAACTAACTAACTAACTAACTAACTAACCACCTAACTAACTAACTACATGGAGCAGAGGCCTTCTTCAGAAGCTAACAGTTTCTCAGTTAGTCAAGAAATTCCCCACCTTTTATGGAACCCAGAGGTTCATTACCGCATTCACAACAGCTCACCATCTGTCCCTATCCTGAGCCAGCTCAATCCAGTCCATGACCCCATCCTACTGCTTGAAGACCCATTTTAATATTTTCCTCCCATCTATGCCTGGGTCTCCCAAGTGGTCGCCTTCCCTCAGGTCTCCCCACCAAAATCCTGTATGCACCTCTCTTTTCCCCATACGTGCTACATGCCCTGCCCATCTCATTCTTCTCGATTTGATTACCCGAATAATATTTGGTGATATAAAATCACGTAAAGCGTTAGCAGCCGATCGAACTGCTGCAGAAAATAACCTGCTATACCTAGATTAAAATACGCACATGTAGAGCCAAGCAGTATTTAAATTTGCAGGTTGACTGAAAGAAACTTACCACTAGTACAGGTCGGAAGACTCAGGTGGTATGTTTAGTGTCTTACCTGCAACAACAAAAAATTCCACATTACACTTCCTCTTTAAATCTGGTTACACGTTAAAACGTGAGATTTGAACTGAAGGAAGTAACTAGTAATTACTTTTACCATTAATGAGCCACTTATCTACGTAACTACCGTACTCAAGAAGTGTGAACTACTTTCCTTAACAATGCTGTCAGTTGCTGGGACGATATAGCGTGGAAGGGAGATGGATGAAAAATGACTACAGAGCACTGGTGAAAATATAAAGGCAGGGGAGAACTGAAGTACTCAGAGAAAACCCTTCCAATGCTACACTGTCCACCACAAATCCCGCGTGAATTAGTGTCATTTAAAACACAGGTGATTACAACATTTTACATTACATACATACACAAAATACACATGCTAATAGTTGAGTGTTCTGTTACTCATCTTGCGAAAAATGTAAATGGTCGGGACAGAACACGCAGTACTTTAGAATATAAGTTTATATGATGACCGCGCCACCACATTGCCTCCGGTAATCAGTGTTCAAAGGTTTCCTGGTTCGTTTCCGATCGTCGGCACTAATTTTATTCTAATTTCTGTTAGTACTAACGATGACGGAAATTGAAAAAGCTTGTTACGACGGAAGGTAAACCTGCAGAACTTCGTGTTACCAGGCACATCCAAAGGAATGTATGTACAACTCATCTGAATAAACACTACATTACTAGTCGAAAGATGAACCAATCAACGATGGCGGAAGATGAACTAACTAATAATGACGGAAACCGACCAACCTAATTAAATGCTGTGCACATTAGAAAAGTATCACATGTTACGTCAAGAAGAACGTTGTTTTTCGTAATTCACCATTTATATTACTTGTAAAGTACCTGTACACAGCAAACCAGCTTATACCCAGCGCAATAAACCCATTTCTCAACAGTCTACCCAGTACATGACTGATTGGGTCTACTCTATTAATTATCCCTGACAGCAGACTAAGTCTTCTTTCTACAGTGAAAGGTTTAGAGAAATTCCTCGTCGGTGTTCTGCTTTCTCCTCTACAGTAAACGTACTGCTGTGTAAACTATATCAGCTCTTAAGTCTTCAGGTTCAGCTATGCACAGAATGTCCCGTAAGACCCACACAGTCATACATTTCTGATCTGTATTTTAAATACTTCAAACAATATGAGTGTGGAAAAACTGCGTGAAGAGGAACTTTGTAACTTTTACTCAACAAATATTACGGGGGCAACCAAATCAAGGAGGATGAGATGGTCTAGGCTTGTGGCATGCATGGAGGAGAGGTTAAATGCTTGTGTGGTTTTGGTTGCGAATCCTAAAGGAAAGAGCCACGTGAAAGACCTGGATGTAGATGGGAGAATAATATTACATTTCATGCTAAAAAACGGACTCATAATGAAAAGGCGAGAACTGGATTCATCTGGCTCAGGACGGACAAATAACTAGGTGTCGTATACACGGTAATGGACAATCATATTCCATAAAATTCAGATAGTTTCTTGATCACCTGAGGAACTGTTAGCGTCACAAGAAGGATTTTACGGCGTTAGCTAGTTCGATTTCAGTAACACTTCTTAATGATTTCCAGATACAGTTTGGTCGCACTTTACGCGAATTTGAAATAGTGTGATATTAAAATTAGGCGCGTTGCATCTCCTGTTCCTTGAGTTTTGCTGGAATATGACGTTCTTATTTTCTGTTGGGGAGGGAGGGGGACAGTGTATTACACTATTTAATTGTATTGTCATTAAACTAACTTACAGTGTTTATTTACATATATTGTGCTTAAAAATTATGTTTAAGAGCAAACACACGGTACAGCGGCTGTACATATACACGCTCCGAGAAGGCATACCTTACCTAAAATATTTAATTTGTATTTCTTCTAGTGACGAAAGTCTCAACTGTAGGCAAATACTGATGTGTGTCCATTCCTCGCTGTGTGAGGAGATCTGACCATCAACAACAAATAATATTTACTCTAATGCGTCAGGGAATGTACTGCAAACGTCACTACGATTGTTACATCTAACAGCCAGTTTGATGTCCCTTCTTCCATGTTAGATTTGTGCCTAAAGAATTGACCTTACATATAGAATATATAGAAGGAAAATATAAGTGACATATATGTAAATCATGAAAATCCTAGCTGGCCACAAATTATTCTAGGACAAAATACTAATATCCGGCCAGAATTAAACATATGTCTCCTTGGTAACAAAACAGAACGCCCAAAAAAGCGACTGGTGTCAACATATCTTAAGGATGGAAGGGAGCTGCCTGCTGTATGTATTGGTAAGATATGAACTGCATAAACATACAGGTTAATGCAGGGTAGGTCTCATCAACTGAAATGGATGGATGGACGGATGGGTAGACAGATGGGCGCTCGGATGGGCGTACCGATGGAAGAATGGACAGATGGTTTCCCACGAGGATGTAATAGGCCAAAAGCCTAATCGAGGCTGACAATGACACACGTAAAGGAAATTCCCTCATTGCCTTATACAATCTATGCAACAGCGTAAATTACGATAATTTAATTTAAGATGAATCTGAAGGCTCAGCTTCTGTTCCCAGTCATAATCCCACACTCTGTCTACAACAACGGGTTTCAAGTAAAATTTTCTCGTAATGGCATTCATAATTTGCAAACACTTTCCTATACACAAGTTATAACATAGCAAAGCACGCGAAAAAGAACATTCTGAGGTGAAGGGCTACAGCGGTGTAGCGCGTACACACAACACCCGCTAAACAACGCCATCAAATCCACATAACCTGCGAAGAAAATCAGTATCAAAATTGGAAAAGGATTTTCATTAGATATTCCTTTTTCGTAAAAAAAAAGAAAATATTCTGGCTACACGAGAAATTGGTGGTTGCCGAAATTTAGAGTACCTCCTCTATGTCCCTCTTAGTCGACAGACTGCTACTCCGGAGTAAACCGGGAGGCCCCTGCAGCTGATGACTGACACCATTCCATTCTACAGTTTCAAAGTGCACCTTACCTCACGTTCTGCTGTGCGGCAGAGAAGTGATGTTAAGCCTCCAGTAAATAATCCCCTACACGACATTCGAACTGCTCTTACGCCTCTCCCTACACCTTCCTGACTCCACCGTGCAGAGTTATTCTTCTGAGGTGTTAGTTGTTAAACCCGCCAGAAGTTACCAGCATTCTACACTCTTCCCATGACTCCACAACCAGATACCGTTCCGCGGCCAGGATAACCCAGTCCGCACAATCACATCCTATTCTTCGAAAAGCCATTTTAATATTATCCTATTATTACTGACCAGCGCCTCCGCCAGTTTCTTATTTTGAGGATTCCCGAAAAATATTTTATATGCATTTCACACCAAATCCAAAGCTTATTAATTCCATAAATCCTGTCCATTTCACCATTTGGTTTTTACACTGTAATGATATTTGATAAAAGTAAAAATAACGCTGGGCCTCTTTGAGAGATTTTCCTCTTCATATTACTTACCCTCTCTTAGGTCCAAATATCCTAATTATTACCATAATTTCAAAAATCTAAACTGTTGTTTTTCCAATTCTTTTAGCAATATTAAAGTGAAAATTTAAACAACGGCCGTGTCAAGTTGACTACGCCAGTTTCTGCTAGATCACCCCAGCTGAGGAACTTCGGGCTTGGTTGGTACTGTAAACTTCGGGCATGTAAAACACAGGATTACACAAAGATAGGAGACTTTCGAGGTTCAATGGTCGCCGCTGTGCACGCCCTGCACCCACGCGCGCACGCACACGCACAAATTAAGGTCCAGGGTTTACTTATACCTTGAAGATGTGGTCTTCTGGGATGTGATGCTGTGTAGTTGGGCTTGTAGCTCCCGACGTTTCGAGAGATCATGACATGATCTTCAGGTCCGAGCAGCTGCAAGCACCCTAACAACGAAGACATAGGATCCTTGGCTTGGACTTAGAGGTAACGTCAGTGCCATCCTTTAAAACGTTGGGAACTAATATCATTAGCCCAACGACACAGCATCACAAATCTGATGACATGAAAGTTTAGCAACACCGCTGTGAGAAACTAACTATTTATGCCGCCAGGAAACATGAAGACCGGATATATATTTGTGTCACCTGCTTTGACGGTTTCGACAAGATGTTCCTTTTCAATAATTTCCTACTACGTGGAGTAACACTTCTGTAAACCTGCTACTCAAGAGATTAATGTAGGGAACAAGCAATTTGTTCTGTGCTGTAGAATATAGGGCGCCCTCCCCCCTCCGCATGTGCAGGTCATTCCGGTCACGGCGCCCAGGGGCACACACGCGCAGCCCGAATCCATCAGCTGACCGGAACGACGCCCAGCGACGCCGCTTTACGACTGCACGTCGCTCGCATACCTGAGTAGCCCGTGAAGAACGTGACGTGGCGCCCCTAGCCGCAGAAACAAAACAAGTACAGACTTGGCGTTGTCAGACCTAAAGGGACGCCACACCAGCAGGCAATGCATGTGAGCGAATTGTGCACTTTAGGAATTTGTAATTTATAATATCCACTACGTGTTATTATCCTAGGATTATCATCTGAAAGAGGAGGACATGGAAGGGGTGAAATGGGGTGTTGGGAAGTGCGTACAAATTTTAGTCGAAAACCTGAAGAAAGGGAACACTTGGGAGACCCAGGCACACATTCGATAACAAAATTACAATCCACCATAAAGACTTAGGCTGTGATAGTGTAAAAGTACGGTAGATCCAGCTGGTTCAGCATACTATCATTGTTTAACGAGCTGCCAACCTACACGTTTTACAAGAAGAAATCCACGGATCCACACTGCTTGTGCCATGAGCATTCCTGGCTCTCTGAATGCAAGTATCACAGTCCAATTAACGCGCTTGATCCCTTCCCTTCACACAAGCACGCAGAAGATATATCAGCATATATATGTTAAGTTTAACGTTTATTTTATTGAGATATATATTTCAATTCCTCAGAGAAGAATCAGTCACAAGCAACACTTTCCTTCCCTCTGTTAACAACTATTTAGCGACCATGTTTCGGCTTATATAGCCATCATCAGGCCCTGTAAAAACGTCAATTAAGAAACTGCCTTCATATGACGTAGAGTTTCTTAATTCATGTTTTTATACGGCCTGATGATGGCTATAGAAGCCGAAACATGTTCGCCAAATAATTTTTAATAACGCAAAGAAAAGTGTTGGTTGTGACCAATTCTTCCCTGAGGACTTGAAATATATACCTTGAATACACACGCCAACTGGGATGCTTATTTACTTACGATTTATGTAACAACACTGTCACTAACCCAGACTAAGATACTCCATATATGAGACAGATATAATAGGCCTACTCTGTAGAAAATGACATTGATAGATCGATATATTTTGTAAAGTTATTAGATGTCGATATATTGTGTAATATCTTGATACAATAAAATTATTTTTGTATTTTGGAGGTGCTGAAAAACCTAGTTCGGGTCAACACACAAAATTTGGGCATACATTTCAATTGATGAGGAACAAAGACACATCAGAATAACAACAAAGCGTGTGTCCTGAAGTAAAATGGAGTACAGGAAACTTGATGCTTAATTTTAGTGTATAAATATTTGTGATATTTAAATTACAAGCAAAATTACACATTATAATTTATATTTCATATAGCAAATAATACCAGCACATAATATTTAATCCGGAATTTGGTTAAGTATTTTAGCAACGCCGTAAATAACTAAAATGATTTCACATCGACGTGTCACCAATATCCGTACACACATCGTTAATATTACTGAGTATCAACCGGGTGTCTTTTTATGTGTTCTGAGGTGCAGATGTACTAGAACTTCAAATTTTCCGCAGAAATGTTCATCTATTTTTCAACCACACTGTACTTCCACTGCTGGTCAATATGACGACATTAATTTACCCCCACAACAGCAGCAGTGCCATGATCTGGTCGTGAGCGGTGAGCCTACTCCTGCTAATTTAGAACCTCAGTCCGAGCACAATAAAAGGAGATATATATTTGAAAAAAGTGAATAGAAATAAATAAAAAGAGAAGAGGCATAAGGAGGAGAGAGCCCAACGCAAAAGTTATAGGAGAGAGAACACAAATAGCTGGATAGTTATATAGAAAGGAGTAGGTCCTATTATGGGTTGAAGCAATAATTTTGAAGCTCGGTTTCCTCGGCGGCCGTGTGCCCCATCATTAGAGTGTGTCCTACAGACAGCTGGGCGCTTCTTCTATTCGGTGATCCCACTTCAATATAAGGCGACGCAGGGTGATCAAAAACTTTTATCACTTCCCGATACCAAACATGACGGCCCAGTGATTAACATAGCATAAATGGATGTATACATAAGTTAGGGAAATGGCAAAATCAGCGGACTTAAAGTGCACGAAAATGTTCAAGAATTTAAAACAAAATACCTGTTCTTCAGCAGAATAATAACAGGCACATAGATCTGGGTATCAGAAATGAAAATTTCTATGGACATTTATAATAACAGAGTCATTCTGTATTTTAAACTTATGAGAGTAGGGGGATGTAAAGCACTCACCCTACCGTTGGATTAGATACGTGAAGGAGAGCAAACAGAAGTGTTGGTCGCTCGTGATTTTTAGAGGCTCACAATTTCTGATAAAGCCAGGTAAGTTTGGACATTCTTTCGTCAATTAACTCTTTAAAGACGAAGCGTATCTGTTTTATATAAGGGCCCAGTGCGTACCGCGCTGTAAACACTCTCCACTTCGGTTATAAAAACCAGTCTCTTAATGTTTTATAAGGCAAAAGTTGCTGTTTGTTCTGGGATCCGTACAAAACACATAAACGCAATGTGGGCACAGCGTAGAATTTTTTAATGTTAAACCTGGTGGTACGTAAAGTTACCCCTAGGCTTTAAAGGGTTAATACGAATTTATTTCTTATGACCCTAACTTCTGTATATGTATTCGTGATATAACCATATATGTGATTACGGAGGATCAGTTAACGCACTTAGCATTAAATCCATGTGGGTTTCAACCACAAAAAAAATTCGTAAGCCATGGAGGAAATTGTGTTGTCTGTCTCTCGAAAAGTGGTATAGATAGCACATATTTTCAAGCGAGAGAAAATACGCCACGCAAAACACCTGCCGACACGCATCTGAAGTGAAAAATTCTATTTATAGTTTTCCTTAAAATTTATGGTAACCTGTAGACTAATACATATACGTTATTTATTCAGCCATATTAACACATGCGACGAAAATACATACAAAAAATTTGTGCGTCACCTCTACAGTAATGGGCCTTGAAATCCTGAGTAAAACCGTAAAATGTTTAGAGCAAGGCGATATTGGTTTTAGAGAGAGACATGTAAGCCTTACCGCATCCCTAACAGAAGAGTCTATAGGAGATGGAAATCCGGCGATTTGGCGCTCGAGACGCTAGGCCCGCCATGAAAATGGTCTAGTACTATGTGTAGAGAATATACGGTATCAGCCACTAACCTCACAGGCCCCTTTACATAATAATCTGCCACTGTAACGGTAACGCCGAAGAAACCTCGTCAGTATTTTGAAGAGAATATATAAACAATAATCCGCCACTGATGTGACACTATATTTGCCAGTCCAACACTCATAAAGTAACATCAAAAACACTGTAAAAGCAACACATATAAAGCCTAATCAAATTTTTTAAAGTTATGAATAGTAGTACGCAATAAACTCGCAACGAAGGTCTAAAAAATATATTTGTCAGTCCGCCACTGAAAAACAATATCAGATACGCCATACTTCTAAGAAATCTGCCAGAAGACTGCTAGTACTTGAAGTTCAAGTTTCGTTCTCAGGGGAATGGTCCACTGCATCTTCCTTATCCATTTCACAGCTAACCACCAAAAGTCAGATTTGGATGCAAATGATGTCGAAACTAAGACCATCATGAATCATGTTCTTTCTCATGGCGAATGTCAAATTTTTTTGTGGGACCGTGAATGAATTTGTTTGGGTTTCCTGCTAAAGCAAACACTGTCACACAACAAACCATTGTCTTAAACGTCCTCCGAGTTTGCTGAAAACTGACAAAAACTGAAGGATGTAAAATAAAACTAGAAGGAACGCCGAAACAGCCACCCATGAATATGGAGATGCAAAGACTCGACACAAAGAATATTGCTGACGGCTCTGGAGTTGATCCGCAAGTGTGGGCTGAATGTTGGGAAAACTGTCACACAGCAACACGGAGAGATGGCTGGAATCGACGTACGGCTACGTGAAAACTGTCACACAGCAACACGGAGAGATGGCTGGAATCGACGTATGGCTACGTGAAAACTGTCACACAGCAACACGGAGATATGGCTGGAATCGACGTATGGCTACGTGAAAACTGTCACACAGCAACACGGAGAGATGGCTGGAATCGACGTACGGCTACGTGAAAATTGTCACACAGCAACACGGAGAGATGGCTGGAATCGACGTATGGCTACGTGAAAACTGTCACACAGCAACACGGAGAGATGGCTGGAATCGACGTATGGCTACGTGAAAACTGTTCACTTTATGCAGACAAATGCATTTACCGCGGAAAGCAGATTATAAGAGACAAAAACAAAAAACAGAAGTAACATCCACGTACAAGCACTTTTTTTCATTAAATTTCTTTTCACTTCTAAAAAACCTGTACTTTCTTTTCGCTTTTATAATTCTTTTATGGATCCGTATTCTTATGCAGCCTATTTGAAACTCTCTCTAGTTTTGTCTCCTTCAGAAGCGACTTCCACAAGTAAGAAAATTCATTTTTGCATTTTAAGTGACGTGAAATGAAAATACACCATTCAAAGCCATTCTTAATTGTTGCCTTTAAGTACACATATTTTGTAAATTTTGTAACGCATTTTCCTTATTTAATAATTAATTACTGTCAAAATTTTCGCTCGTCTACTTAAAACTAAAATATTTTTCCCCTCACACATGGAAAATACTTTTGTTGGTTTATATCAATAGTTTGTCCTTTCTCAAGTATAGCAATAGTTCAAAATTAACACACAGCATGTCTTCAGCCGTTTATGGGTGAGGTCTGTGCCTAGAGTTGTGTCGTGTCTGCCCAAGGGGTGGGGGAAAGACGATGCAAATATGGCCTTACTTAAATTGAAATTACGGAGACTTTTTTCTTTGTTTTCTCGAATTTCTTCAGTACCAATTATTAGATATATTAGAGTCTTACTTGGCCACAATCTGATTTCTTTAAACTCTAAAACAGCGAATACACAGATATTTGCCGAATGTGTGTCACACGTCCCGCAATGACTACCCTAATTAGTGTCAAATTTACTTCGTATTAGATATTATTATTGTTATTATTATTATTATTTGTTATTAGTTCAGTGAAATTAAGGTTTTTCGCAAAGGTGGATTTCTACCAAGAGAGGTAAAAAGGTAAAGTTCACCCTATAAAAGGCCACGAAGGCCCAGCAGCGGAGTGGAGGTATAGCTCTACTCTTTCTTTAACCTCGGCGCTAGATGGGAATAGGTGTTTAACGCCACGCCCCGGCCGCTTTACCCCTGGAAAGGAGCCTCACTGCCCACTGTACAGGAGGCTGGGTGAGTCCCAGGGCCGGTCTGGACGGGTGCGGACAACTTCGTAGCCCCAGGGATTCGAACCCCGGACCGCCCAGCACGTAGCCAGTCGCTACACCGACTACGCTATCCCGGCGTCTATAAAAAAACAGCAATCAACAACTTGTTGAAGGTAAGATTACATGGCAAACGGACTAAATATTAGTGTCTTCAAAATCCATATTTTTCGTTTGGTGAATCCAGAGATTTGGAAGAAAAAAAAACGTATTTTAAACGTTAGCCCTAAGCGGAAACGTCATTTGATCTGAACGACGTACGCTGAGGAGGATTAGTAATTAATAAACACATAAAATAACACACAAAGTAAAAGAATGGAACAGCAGAACGAAGACGCAGTTTCATATTAATATTCCAAATATAATTCATCATCTGCTTTCCAAAAGAATTCTTTACACTCTCGTAGTTAAACTATTTAGCGAACACCCTGTGAACATACGTTCAACTGGCGTCCACATCCCACCATAATAACAATCCACTGCATAATAATATTGCGGGCGGCATTACCATGCCACAAACAGAGATTGCATTGTTCAGATGATGTCCCTATTTTCCTGTAACGGAAATAAAAAAATTCCTATATTCAGCGTTCATATCAAGGATTGTGTTCATTCTTGCTCACACATAATATTTATTCTGTACTTGTACTTAACTCTTATACAATGGAATACGATTGTGCATTTCTAACGCGCAATTCAAAACGAGACCGCGTTCATTACTTTTCTAGATTTGTGAAAACCAAGCTTAGTGGTTAATGTATGTACCATGGGGAGAAATATTTAAGAAGACCGCAAGCGGTATACATCATTGGCGTTGTATATAGATTTTACCAAGACGCTCTTTGCTTTCATACTGTCATATGGTTTCAGGGTGCATGCGTGAAAGTATTTCATTTATGTCCATAAGAGGAGTGTGGTCTTCTATGCGCCGATTTTCACCAAACTCAAAAATTCCCAAAAGCATTATATACGTATCTTTTTTACGTCATTTTACCCAAATGAGACAATAAATGTTGAAAGAATTTCATTTATTTCCCTAAGTTAGTATGGCTTTAACGGCGCGGGTTTTCATAAAATTCACAATTGCTCTGTGAAGCCTTGTGTGCATCTTTTATACCGAATTTTACCCAAATCAGAAAAAAAGTATAAGATATTGGCAAAATTTTATTTACGCCATTAAGTAGTATATACAAAATAATTTTCACTAAACACAATTTCTCAGCAGCGTTATATGACTATCTTCTGTTTCAAGTTGCAGCAAAATTGGCCGAGAAACATGGAAATTGTGGATAGAATTTAATTTATTCTCTTAGGTAAACTGTGAGTTGTGTATTGTAAGTTTAGTAAGATAATTATTGAACAGACATTTGTCCCAGTTAACATGTTGTATGCAGAAAGTCTGGTATATTCCTACAAGTGCAGCAAAATGCTTGCCTTCATGTAAAGAGGCCGCTAATTTCTTTCACTATTCTACACAATCAGATTTTATCGACAAGTTCCAGTAGAATTTCCAACGTCAAGTTTCATTAACACGTTGAAATGGTTCTGAAATTTTACAATCAGACACAGACAGACAGGCAGGAAAACAGGCAGGCAGGCAGGCAGGCAGGCAGAGAGACAGGCAGACAGACATATCAAAGCCAATAGATGCTCTTATAAAACTTTTCACTGCAAGTGAGAACAAGAAGATTAACCCTGCGCATTGTTTCCGTCTCTTCGCTACAGAAGTAGTGAAATCCCTGGCAATGCCCACTGATGTCTAATGCTAGTCTCCCTAGGGACCGGTACTAATTTTCTGCGCCCGATACACACACTTTCTTGGAGAGAGGGGGAGAGGTTAATAACACCCTCCCAGGAGAATTACCCAGGCCGTCGCGGCAGGGTAAATCAAGGTCGAAGGAATCATAACACCGAATGCTAGGAGACTTCAATGCAACGACAAGCAGATAGCTGGAACAGTGACCGCATTAGGCTTTAAGTGTTACACATCGAAATTAATTACACGAACTTGAAAGTCTTATGGCTACAAACTGAAAACAATACCCAAAATTTGTGGGACAATTCTGTAGGCTTCTGAGGCAGATAGCCTATATCGTATTTGGAATAACACACTTTATGGACTTTTTTCCATTTTCCCAGAGGTTGAGAATAGAATAGAAAAGTTTTCTCTATCGATCCAAACTGATCAGGATTTTTACTTACTTTAACTCCGATATGCAGTGTTTCTGTCACTTTAATTACGCGACAATAGACGAATTTGTTGAAGAAAATATTTCAATCAGTAACCGATTTGCAGTATTCATACGGCAGTGAATATGAAGCATGACATCGCTGAGCATTACCCCGTTTAGGAAAAATATTTCATTTAACTTATGATAAATTCTTACCGTACTACTGTAGTGTACGTCTAGTCTAACACCAGGTGACTCTGTGTTGTGAAGGCATGAGTCGAGCATTAAAAAATTAATACAGGAATTCTGTAATGAATCAACTAAAGTCATCAGCTTAATATTTTTAAGTAATCAACAATAATCAACCAAGAAATGCACACGATTTTTCACTTACGCTTTCATAATTACACTAAACAATGAAACTCCTACGTGGTTCGAAACTTATACGTTCATACAATGCATGGAATAAATAACATATAACGTTTAAAGTAAACGTATTGAGTCCCACTACATACGAGTATTCCATAGATACGCCTCCTAGTACCGGGTTTTCTGCAAGACGCATCCTTTTAATTAATCTTAAATTCCGCATTGGATCAGTCTTAATAGAATTATGTGGAAAGGATAGTATGTGGGTATACTTAGAACACAGTTATAAGGTAAAGGTTCACACCATAACAGGCCCTGAGGGCCCAAGAGGGGCAGTAGAATTATAGCTCTACCCGTTCATAAGCCTCGGCATGAGAAGGGGATGGGGTGGCTAGCCCCACGCCCCGGCCGCTTTACCCCCGGAAAAGAGACCCGATACCCATTGTACAGGAGGCTAAGTGGGCCCCAGGGCCAGTCCGGAAGGCTGCGGAAAATTTCACCCCCAATGGGATTCGATTCCGGACTTCCAGCCCGTAGCGAGTCGACATACCGACTACGCTATCCCGGCCCGCAGAACACAGTTATACTGTATTAAATAATAATGACTTGTCACGATGGAGCTTTAAGCAGTTAGTATTCCGACTTTCTGTTTTAGAAGGCCTCAGGTTCGATACCGACACAACACACAAAACATCCTGATTAAAATTAACGTTTATTTCCCAGTGTCGCTAAGCAAATGCAAGTAACTTAACAACAGTCCAAGAAGGACTTCTACCTACAACAAAACTCATCATTCACAATAACTTCAACATTTGACAGACACGTTTATGTATTTTTTATGGACCAGAGTGTACACGGAACAAAATCCCCCTCAGATAGCGTCGTAAATAAAAATACAAGGACAATGAGATAAAGAACTCTTAAATTGGATTTCGGAAAGAAAAAATTGCAGCGTTTTATGGAACCATTTATAGTAACTTGCTCATAAGAATTGGATACAGGAGAAGATTTCTTCAGCTGTATGTCTAGACAGATCAAAATACAAACTAATACAAGACGAACAGATGCACTGTCATGTTATTTGTAATTAAGGGGCCTGACTATCCCACGGTTGTGCACGTGAAATTACACGCCGCTTAATAGAATAAGAACATTCACTTATAACAAAACAACGTAGGAATTTCCATTAATGTTTTTGTTTCTTTAAGTTTGCCTTACGTTCGTAGGAATCTAACTGACGTCAGATTTGTTGTAAAGCAAACAATAAATTCAGAACTTCAATGCTCCATTTCCTGCTTCAGTCTTATGGATCTGTCCAGTTTTTTTTTAATCTAAAGGTCGATTTTCGAAGGTTTCGAAAGGAGTGCTGCATAGCTATACATAGCTATACATGCTGTGGCCTTAAATATTTTAAGTTTCTATTTTTTGCTTTTATGGCATGCGAGTTACCGTATGTCACTTTACTTCAGTGTAAGTAGCACACGCTACCGAATACAACTATATGCAGGCTGTAGCTTTTGAAAAATTATAAAACTTATGTTAGAGTGTCTGTTGGGCACTTCTTTTGGGCCAACACGATTATAGTTATGTTGAAATTCGTCCATTTATGTTCACTGTAAGGTACACATCAATTAAGACTGTAATCACTTCAATAAATTTGTTGACACTAACCTGAAAGAAAAAGATTTAAATAAATGTTGCAGATATCAAAGAAATTTCAGGTATAATATGTGCCTAAATTATGAGATATCTTAAAACAAATTAAACAGAAGTGTGTATTAGTGTGCGCCACTGAAAGCATTACACAACCTCCCGTCTCCCTCTGGACGCTGTCCACTATATCTACAATAAACGCATCTAGTCAGCAGGACGACGCAAAAGAAATGCGCTTTGTAATTATAACACAAAAATTACTGTATCATTAAATTCTATACATCAGTGCGTTAGAATTGTCTCTCCATAACACAAAAGCTCATTTAAGGCCATTTTTCTTCTTGGATTGATGCCTACATTATATTTTACATTTATATAACATCAGTGTTGTTAAGAGCGGAGAATGACCCACTCTTAACTCCGACAAAAGGTATGGCCACTAAATGAAAGTAGGGGTAAAGGTAAAGCTCTCCCTATACGTGTCATAAAGGTATCTCTCCCTGTACGTGTCATAAACGTATATGACACTAGATGGAGATGGTTAATCAACTTCAGGCACCAACCGTGTTGCCTCTGTAAACAGCCTCCGACACATGCTGAATAGGAAGTAACGTGATCCCAGAAGCCGTTACGAAAGCTGTAGGCCTACAGGCCTCGACAGGCCCTGAGGGTTCCAGGAGGTTCAGGCTCCTAGATTGGTTGTCAGCCCTATGAACCGGCGACCTTTACCCCCCAGGAAATATTTCTGGTGCTAATTTCTGTTAGAAGCTCAGTCGAGCCCAGGGCCATATTGGGGCCGGAAGATTCTAATGCAATAATCAGGAATCGAACCGGCGATCTTCCGGTTTGTAGCGCAGTACCTCAACCAACTGTGAAGCTAATCTGGCTTCTGTGTCAGAAGCGTTACCAATACTACGTTGAATTAAACAAGTAACCTCATTATAAAGGTCACTCTTCCTTGCCTTCAGTAAAACTTACCATCCCTTTCATTCACCTTGTTTCCCTTATTAGCTCCCCGCCTCAGAGTTTTCACCCTCAAAGCATCCTATAGACATCACTTCCTATTACGCCTCTTGCTTTCTGTCTTAGACGGAAGCTGTCATATAGCAGTTAGCACATGAAAAGTGTAATATGTGCTGCACGAGCAGTTTTTACTTGTTATTGAGGTCACTTATATTTGAATCTTAATTACAAATTTAAAAGAAAGCGAAAGGGAGTCATGTTCGGCTATATTCAGAGACTGTTCTTTCCCTGCAAGAACACAGGAAAGAGTAGGCAAACAAAAGACTTGGATATTTATATTTTATTGTACAGTACTTTCATTTTCATCACTTTCAATAAAAGTAGACCCAGGGTTATATTACTTTATACATTCTCTGAAATTACACCGTATAATCTGGTTACTACAAATAAGCTCACGTAGGCAGCAGTCTTCTCAAGAAAACAGGTATTTTAAAATCCATGCATGGCATTAAAATTGTCGTTTAGGCCCTTTTACTAGGAAACTCTCTAGTTAACAGAAGTGTAGTAATAAGCAGAGGGATTCCGTCCTCCCGTATGAGAACCAAACGCCCCGTCCCTCTATTTGCGATGCAAATTCGGACAGGGATGTCATTTTCTTATAGGAGAAGAGTGTTCAGGGGTCTAGGAGGTAAGGAAAACTTTTAAAACCACATATTGACTTGTCTTTTTCACACTTGGAGTCTAGCAGTAGTGTTTCTACACAAACGAGCACTTTGTTCTTCTGAAGTGAAAACCCCCGCATATACAATATTATTTCAAACGTTTGTTCTTGGCTTACGAATCTGTATTTGTGCAGACACAAACTAGCCTTTTTACTAACTACATACAGCATAGTTCTTGGGGAGTTCGTAATTACTCAGCTGGCCAAGTAGTTGTTCCTTTTAAGGAATCAGCAACAGCGTTCAAAATTAACATTGGTCAAAATTTTGTACCAATTGAATCCCGTCCATTCTATCATGGCCTAAGCCTTTTAGACTAATTACAAAATTTCAGTATTTCTCTAGGACCGTTACGCGCTCTCTTCCCTTCATCCTTTTACCGACAAAAGCATTTCTCGTTTCCCCATACTGGCTGCAAGTCTCTTCTGTCTTAATCCTTAGTACAATTATGAAACACCCCACCGTATAAAAACAGGCTGGTCCAATTAATTGATGCACGAAAGAAAAATTTATTTTCTCAGCTCTGCTGTGTGGCTGCTACATGTTTCAGCCAGTCGGTGTGGTCACCATCACGCAGCTCTCAAATTTAAAAACAGAAAATACTTGGACTCCCTTCACTTACAAAATTATGAGATCCTAAAGTTGCACATATAATAAATACTCTGAAGTTTAATTTAAGTTAAAGTTTTAACCCTATTCATTATTTCACGTTGATTACATAGCTCACCGCTGTCACATCGTATGAAAAAAAATCTAATTTATTAATATTTGAAAAGATATGTACAACTATTTTTGACGAGATGTAAAAATCGAACAGGTACGTGTAGCTGCAAAGTTCCGAACTTGAATGTGGGTGGTCTTCGCTTCGAATCCGGGCTAGAAAGCGACTAACATGATGAGGTTTTTCGTAGTTGTCTTGAGTCCGTTTAGGCAAATGCCATGATAATACCTGATTAAGCTATGGCAGAGGCCTTCGGCAGTCCTTTTAAATTCATCACTCATTCACTATCCTATTATTTCATGCTACAAAGTCTGAAATATTGATATGGGTCATAAAATAAGCACCCCGACAATAGATGGCTAGGCCATGTAGCATGCGTGGAAAGAAAGTGCATATATATATAAAACTGTTGTCGTAAAGCCTTAAGGAAAGAGAGCGCTAGGGAATCATGGGCGTAAATGTGAAAATAATATTGAAATGGGGTACGAAACCCAAAGGATTTAGTTGTGTACCGCATTTATTTGGAGAGCGTCCAGCTGCGGGCTTATATTCACAAGCCACAGTTTTCATAGAGGGTGTGAAATTCTTGACCAGCTTAGTCACTATCAATTTCTAGCGGTATCTGCTCTACCTATGTGTGCAGTTATGCACTTAGACCTTCGTTTAAAGGCTGATGCATCTGTCAGCAGACAGACAACTTGTCTCCATGCATCTCTATGGAAACAGCTTGAATATTACTCCCCGAAGAAAAGCAACATCTGGATTTAAAAAATACTTCTAACGTTCCAAACGCAAAGAACACCGTTTCTTTGCAGAAACTCGAAGTATTTATTCCTTTCGTGATAGGAATATGATTGTCAAGTATCTTTATAGCCATATGCACTCATACAACCATTAGCATACTGAAAGAAATCTCAGCTCGTCCCTGCGGAAATACACTCTTTGATTTTTCTCCCCTCCTGAAAGAAATTTGAATACTTCAAAATAATATATGAATAACATATTAGTTGAGTCAACCCCAAGTGGTGGTAAAGTTTGGGGTAAATTATGTCTCACAGCCTTTCTAAATAAGACAGAAGGGTAGCTTAAAGCTAAGATAAAAAGAATGAAGAAGCAGCGCACATGGAAGACTTCTTTTTAGGAATAAGGGGAAAGTAATGCATAATATACGTGCCTTTATTCTTAACATCTTCATTCATCCTTTTTCCTTATAAATCTCACAATTTCCGTTCAATTTCCCATCATCCCTCAGTATTTCTTACACTTGAAAATTTTATAATTATTTAATACACACAAATTACAACGTGTCTGATCCAAAACAGAGTACCCAGACATGTCCCTACTATTGATAAGGTTCCTCCATCCTCGAAGTTGGTATTTCGACTGGGTTTTTCAAGTGCACTGCCCATTTTTGAGAAGAAAATATATTCGGTCTTAAAAACTCCTTCCAGTTACGCACAACGATAATTGAAAAATTTCAATCAACCCCTAAAACATGTTACAACTCTTACAACTCTCGCGCCGAAGTCTGTCTGGCAGAGATCGCGTAAACGTTAAACACAATGCAAAGAATACGAAAAAGGTTTCTGCAGGATCGTGAAAGTCTATGGCCCAACGTCCTATTAAAACAGTGGCTGGTTTACAAAGCGCGTTGGCAAAACCGTAAAAAGCGACTGCTAGCTTCGCCGTGTGTCTGACAGTCCGTCTGTCCGTCTGTTTGACCAGCTGTCTCCATGAAACAATTCGGCTTCCACTAGAAGGATTTTCAAAAAATTTGATTTTTTTTTCCAAAATCAGTCAACAAAATTCAAGTCTCATTAAAATCTGACAAGAATAACGGTCGCTTTACACGAAGACCTATGTACCTTTATGATAATATGTAGAGGAATTCTTCTTAGGATGAGAAATGTTTCAGTCAGAAGTTGTAGGAAAAATAAAAACACACATGTTTATTAAATAAATAATCTTTTTCGAAAATCCTGCCATGTATGAGATAATGTGGAAAAATATGGTAAAGCCAGTCAGGTCACAAATGACAATATAATCCGCCACAGAAAAGATGCGAGTTGCGTGCATGATAACTGAGACTAAAACACACACACACACACACAACATTTAATACCTGTTGATTCATAATTGGTTAATTCCCTCTGATCTCGTAAAATGTTTTACGGCAGCACTTACAAAAACAGCGAAACTGCAAAACCACTTATCCGTCATTATGATCTGTTTAGCAACTTGTAGGCCTAAAGAAGGCCACGAACAAGCAAACATTTTTTGTTTCAATGGGGCACTGGTCATTTTACATGGAGACTTACGGCAGTTTTATTGTTGTCGGCGACATAAATTTGTCACAAAAGCATTTTTTGCAACACTCAGTATTTCTGTGTAGTTGACGATGACATGTAGCTTAACAACACACACAGAATGTATTGTTATATTTACACTGCAACAACGGTTATGTGAACGCACTACAATGTTACGTTATGTATAGTCTATCTCATTTATAATTACGCCTGCAGACTTAGAAAAGTCACCATAAGATTCTAACGATGTTAGATTTCGTCTTTAACCTTATACAAAATGACAGAAGTTCCGAAATGGATTTCGAAATGTACAAAAGCACTGATCACCAACAAATGCACAAAGAGAGTTTTATCATCAATCTTAACACACTCCTACATGTTTCGACCCTGCTGGGTCATCTTCAGGGAGAACTTTTTTGTTATCGTTACACTAAGGTTGCACTTCATAGTTGAGTGAGAATGTGCTGTTGACTGTGTACTGCGTTGTTTTTGGAGGCGTGAACTCTCTGCGGTCCGGGCCTGCACTCTCTGCAGGCCCGGACCGCAGAGAGTTCATCAGTTCGCGGGTAACATATTGCCCACGACACAGAGTTACGTTGCCGGTGAAGACATGTGAAATGAGAAAATGTATTTTAACCCTTTCACTGGCAGACGTGAGATACAAAGCCGAAGCAATTTTTAAAACTCTTGAGCTGTTTACTTATGGAGACATAATTACATTACGCATAATTTTGTAAAAGTGTGTTAAAAATAGCTTCACCCTACCCAAAGTTTTGAATTTCATTTTTTGAGTAATCGGTTCCTATTATTATCAGCATGCTTCTATTGCGCATAATATATACAGAAAAATATATATGTTAAAATTATACATATTATTACACAGTATGTACGCCTACACTTATTAGTATTCATTCAGTATATTCAATCTCATGTTACCGATTCCCAGACAAAATTTTGTTGAGGTTATCCCGCACCACATAAAAGTGGAGCAGGTCTGGACTGCACAGTCTAATTCGTGTTATCTTAACAAGCAATTACTAAGATTCAAGCCTACTTTTAACAGCATTACAATTCGAAAATCCATCAACGTGTAAAAATGTTTTCATAAATTTCCAATCTCTTTTTTATTAAAATCTCAACATGTTTGGCAGCAATCAGTCATTAACAGGATTTACTCCTAACCACACATGCAACTATCAAAGTTCAGCGTTAGAACACAATCATTAAAACATCAGCATTCGTCCAGCTCTACAGTCATTTGGTCATTAAACTTATTGCTTAAATCCGTTCCACACATCCGGATTTTTCAAGATAAAAATAGAAATCAATTACATATTAAAACATCCGGATGGACGTCGTGACAGAAACTTTGCTAACTCATAAAAATATTTTTCTCTATTTCTATTGATTATTTTATTTCCCGCGTTAGAACGGTGACTCAAGAACGGCAAATGTTACTTTGTTTTACAAATAACACACGAGCTCAACTGCTCAAAATTGAGGCTGGTTGTAATTTTCTGTTTGGTATCCAGTAATGTACTCCTAACTGCAGCGGAAAATGAAACCGATACAGTGATTTTTACATGTTACTGGCACTGTGACATGACACCAGCGCCATTAACTTTGTACTGCTATTGAAAGCCATTATTCTTGGTTGCGAAAGGAACAAAAAATATAATTGGATAATAAATTTGTTACCGTGTGTACGGTATTACACAGGAACATACCAATTTCAAATCTAACCATTGTGTTTCACATTATGTAACTATATCTACTGTACTGTATTGTGTGTGCTTATTGTGCACAAAAGCTTTCAAGAAGCTTGTAACTATATGCATGCTATTAAACATAATCACGGTACCAGTATAAGTGGCTTGACCAAAGAGAAAGTTTTAATAACTGAGCACCCATGTAGCATGCCTCTCAAATCACTCTTTTTAGTACAGTACATACCTCAAGATAACAGTCGTCGCAAAGGTTTATGTAGATGTAATTACACTGTAGAATCTTAGAAATACCTACAAGAAGAAACACCCTGGGACCGAATTTATATATGTATGTGTGTATGTATGTATGTATGTATGTATGTATGTATGTATGTATGTATGTATGTATGTATGTATGTATGTACGTATGTATGTATGTATGTATGTATGTATGTATGTATGTATGTATGTATGTATGTATGTATGTACGTAGTATGTATGTATGTATGTATGTATGTATGTATGTATGTATGTATGTACGTATGTGTGTATGTATGTATGTATGTATGTATGTATGTATGTATGTACGTATGTATGTATGTATATATGTATGTACGAATGTACATACGTATGTGTGTATGTATGTATGTATGTATGTATGTATGTATGTATGTATGTATGTATGTATGTATGTATGTATGAATGTACATACGTACGTGTGTGTGTATGTATGCATGTATGTATGTATGTATGTATGTATGTATGTATGTATGTATGAATGTACATACGTACGTGTGTGTATGTATGTATGTATGTATGTATGTATGTATGTATGTATGTGTGTGTGTGTATGTATGTATGTATGTATGTATGTATGTATGTATGTATGAATGTATGCATGTATGTATGTATGTGTGTGTGTGTGTATGTATGTATGTATGTATGCATGTATGGATCTAGGTACGTACGTACGTACGTACGTATGTGTGTATTTGTTTATTTATTTATTTATTTGTGGTCTACTTAAGCACCTCCCTTAGCGTCTCAGATTATGCAGCTCCTAACACCGAATGTCTGGGTTATTAACAAAAAAATATACTCACAAGATTAAGCAGGAAAGCGGACATGGCCTAATTCGAAATGCTAGCCGGCACATATCTGGAAAGACTGAACAAACCCAAGTAGAATATCGGTTAGCATAGTCTGTGCCCAGAAGCACTCAGTCATTTTAGTCGCAGACACCCACAATCCATGTCTCCAGAATAAGACTAATTTCGCGGTCATATTAAGTCCAAAACTGGTGAAACTCTGGAACCATAGTTATGACACTTACCTCACAGACACCAACGTTTGTAATTTGACGCAACGAAATGAATAATGGGAAGCATAAGGAACGTTCAGGATGAAAATGAAATTTCAAAAACAAATCCGTATCAGAAGGGGCTCAACAAGAAAATTAATATTTCTTTATAAGTGAATGGCCTAACGTTTCGTCTTGACATCACCACCACCACGATCGTTGCTGCCAATATCAACGCAGTACAAGTGCCGAGAAAAACACATACAAAGGAAGTATTACACTAACCACAAACTGGCCGTAGTTTCAGTCCATTTACTCTTGCAATAAAAGAAAAAATCATAACTGTTATTTGATAATTTTCTTCCAATTCTCTACTTGGCCCGATTACATTGCGCCATTCAGATCGCACTGTAGTTGTAATTTTGCTGCCACAGCTTTAAACCATGTTACTGTATCTCTAATATGTAGGTATCAATTTTAAACAAAAATATTACGTTTCAAACAGATAAAACTTTATACCAGGAGATGCGGAGTATTAACACTTCAGGTACAGCGTATAACAAGTTGTGAAGATGGATACATGACGCATATTGATAATGCGTGATTAGTACAAGCGTCAAATTTATACTGCACACAGTATGAACCTACCCAAGAAAGGAGGTGCAAATTGAAATAATCATATTACAGCCCGGTACCTATTTCACCTTTCATCTGGGGTACTGCGCCACGTTACTGAGTGACTGGCGAACGGCATTTCGGTACAGCACAGCGGCCCCATCTTAATGGGGGCAATATCCCAGAAGAACGAAGAAAATTAATGCACCGCTGCCAAAGCCTAAAACTCGCGCAGCTCTGTAAGACCTTGTTAACATGTGAACAACATACTTCCAAAACACTGTTGCACTGTACGAATTCCCATACACGCACCTAACGAATAATAAACAATTTTCTTAGGACATTGTACCCATATTTACACTCAAACCTCTACATCAACAGCCGGCCTAACACGTTGACTGTAGTGACTATACCATGAGTTGAACGAGTACAGAATCTGTGTTCTATGTCCGGCGGAAACAGATTGTTGTCTTTTCCAAAACTTTCAGACAGGCTCTCCCGCCTCCTATTCAATGTGCCGAGGGGTTTCCTTCCATGGACAAAGGGATCGGGGCGCAAAGATGGCCATTCACCTTCGTGTGGTGCCGAGGTTGCAATTTAAACAACTATGTCTCCACACCCGTACACATTTTCGTTTTATGACGATTAAGGGTCGAGTCACATTATGCGGCACTGCACGGCACGGCACGACATGACACGACACGACGAAATATTCTTTCATGGTTTTCACATGCTCGAATTCACATTAGTCCTTCACCGACAGCTAACGACAAAGACAGTGTCGCTGGAATTGAAATAAGAGAATATTTTACCTGTCTGTTAACTGACGGTAGATGTTAATGCACGCTGGTTTTTGTCGTGTCGTGTCGTGTCGTTGTCTTGTCGTGCTGTACACAGTGAATCGACCCTAACTCAGTACAGGAAAGACCTGACCTTTTAAAGCGACTGTATTTTGCAATGTGACAAAATACAACTTTTTGGAATTATAGATACGTTTGGGGGTACACGCTGACCCCACCTTCATGGTGTCGCCCCGCCCCACAAGAGAGTGTTCTCCATGGCCAACGTTTAAACCCCACAATTTTTACAGGCCTAGTTATTTAACATCTCAGTTGCTGTGGTACCGTTACACAAGTAAAATAAGGAAGATCTGGGGTTCTCAAGGTCGAGAGAAAAACAATTCCCTTTTTCTGATATGTGGCATTGTGTAACGACGTTTCGGGAAGAAGCCAGTGCCTCCACCTTCTTACCTACTTTCGTATTTTAATATTCACAACTTCTAGTCATTGGTAGGGATTTAGTTCACAAAGCGGAAATCGCCTAGTATATTGCAACCTTAAGGGAATATTTCATCTAGGCTATGAATAATACTTCAAAAATACAGTGTGCAACCAGAACCCATTTAAAGCAATAGGGATTCTGATGATAATTCTGCGATACGATGCTGTGCCGCCCAACGACACAGCGTCATATCGTAGAACACTCGAGTCTTCAGCAATACCGCAATGACTACCTCAAATCTTGCAAACAGCAAATATACCCATGCACGGAAGACAAAAAGATCATGAAGCTTTAGTCTTACACAGACGTTAGTGCAATAGTCTCTTTGTCCATATCACGACGCTAAGCAGCCGACAGTTGTCTGTACTACAAATAGTCACATGTGATCATAAAACACATATTCAATTGCAGTTTAACATGCAGAAGATTGCAAGCACCCACAAGAGAGCGCCATTAACAGCAAGTTAATCCGCCTGTAGTCGTATGTATCCTGAAGGCGCAAATATCCTATCCTCGTTAACATATACATCAAAATATGATCAATTTTTAGCCAGAAGGTTGGTCCGCTTTACTTCCAGCACTAATTGGACAGAAGGTCATTTAACCCTAAAAATCTTGGGGGGTCTTGGTGACGAATTAAAAATCTGTTTCCCTTCTGTGAATAGAAGTCAAATCGTTTTTGTGGCTGTTAATTACGGAGCACACATGGATAGTTTTCAGACCTCCTTTCAGGACACTTCTTTAAACGGATGTAAATGCTTAGCACTAATGAAAACAGATGAATTCGCTATTAGTCTTTTATCAGTAGGCAGTGAACAAAACCCATTTATCATCAAGACAGAGGAAGCTTGAGTGTTTCAATTAGTTGTACAGATGTCATTCAATATAGATATATCTCAAGCTTTAGGTCCTGTGTATAAGTAAATTAAGATGTTCTAACGTTCACAGAATAAAAAAAAGAGGATTTAATAAATAGCTGTTTTTAAAAGGCGATGTTGAAGACACAGCGCGAATATTAAACCGTTCTCCCGGACGGTGACGTGACGTGAGCGGGCCCCGTATTTCACTTGTCCACCTGGACTTGTGATGGGCTGCTAATTGCGACGTCATCCCGATTATACTGTCAGCCTATTGTCCATCGTAAACCCTTTCGTACAACACACACCATAAGGCTACATAATATGCCGTGAATGCTGACCGTATCGTTGAAAAGTGATGCAGTGAATTGTATGAAATAATATTCACTAAACATTTAAGGACTAACAGAGAGAACTTTATTTAAAGACCCAGCTCGTACCGCGCAGTAAACACACGCAGTTTCGGTTATATGATCCGATCAGTTAATGCTGTAAACAAGGCAAATTAGTCGCTGTTTTTCTGAGATCCATAACAAACACAAAAATGCACTCACTGTGTTGGCGGAAGGTAGGATTTTTGCGTGAGACTTGATGATGCACGCAGCAATCACTGGGCTTTAACCCTTTAAAGACGAAGCATACCTGTTTTATATAATGACTCAGTGCGTACCGCGCTGTAAACACTCTCCACTTCGGTTATAAAAACCAGTCTCTTAATGTTTTATAAGGCAAAAGTTGCTGTTTGTTCTGAGATCCGTACAAAACACATAAACGCAATGTGGGCACCACGTAGAATTTTTTAATGTTAAACCTGGTGGTATGTAAAGTTACCGCTAGGCTTTAAAAGGTTAAAGGGTTAAAAGTGACACGAACACACGTGAATTAATGGCCGACACTTGAATTAAAACCAGACTTAATATACGTTTAGTGTAATATAGTGATAAGGTACGGGCTGGACGGTCGGAGGGTTCGAATCCCAGCGGAGTCAAGAGATTTTCTATTCTCCAAGTCGTCTAGACCGATTTTGGCGCCTCAGGTCCTTCTATCCAGTGGGTTATCGAATTTCGTTCCTGAGGGTAAAGTGGCCGGGGCGTGATATTGACCACTTACCTCCATCTAGTGGTGAGGTTAACAACCAGCAGAGATATACGCCTACAGCTACTGTCCCATATGCCTGCATGGCGTAAACAGTGCGAACTTTTTACTACTAGTAGTATTTATAGGTAAGTACGCGACGCACTATGTGTATCCATAGCGCTGTATTGAACATTACGGGAAAGAAACTGTAGCAGGCCTATATGTATGTATGTGCGCATAGTTATATACCGAGTGGTGCAAAGTCTCTTGACGGTAGATGTCGAACATGTTGCCTCTACCATCAAGCGACTTCTGCACCCCTCTGTATACGCTCGAGCATATGTGCACGTGTATGCATGCCTATGGTCGAAGTTCCACACGGCAATACATACACCCTTTCTGATAAGCTACATACGTTAAGAATCTTCCTTTCTTGTCAAAACTTAACACAGAAAAATCTTAAATACTCTACCGCATAAATATACAGGTGCTGCCAAATGCTTAGCCGTCATTTCTGCCATATGTATGCTCCAGAGGCTGGAAACTAAGATAGAGAAAGATTAGAGAAAAGAGAAAAAAGGAATAAAGAAACAAATAAATAAAGGGAGAAGCAAGACATCCAACTTCTTGGAGCGAAGACCTTCTTGAGAAACTAACAGTTGCTCAGCTACTCGATAAATTCCTGGCCTTTTACGGAACTTGAAAGACCATTACCGTCTTCACAACAGCCATCGGACGTCTACGCCATCACTGTACCTTCTATGGCTCAGATTATGAGCACGCCTCAAAAATTTACTTATTCGTATTTATTTCTATCAAAAGGGTGTAAATAAATACATTATTTTGCACACGTCACGTGATTTTCAATACTGACTCCTAATATCTCGAACAGTTCTCCTACTGCTTCCCTTTTAACGATTTATCACATTCAATTCGTCTCACTATTGAAAATCAATGAAATTAAGACACCGCTATTAGGACGCACTTCTTACCACGTCACACGAACCCTTACTGTATTTCGTATTTGTATTGTAATAACGGAATTATGACAAATACAAATGAAGACTCAACTTTTTTACTTCTACATACAAAAATATCCAGTACGTTTCAGTTTATTAATTTTCCCTTCTTCATCAAAAAAATGCTGAAATACAAAAAGATGACAAGTTGTATCTTATCACTGAAATCAGCACACTGAAATGGAGGGGGGTGAGAGGTCGCAGAAGGAAATTGTAACCTATTAAGTAACTAGTAATAACTTTTATCCAGCCAACGTTACAACGGAAACTTCCGCATTTTACCTAAACAGTTTCGTAAGGTGGTCCGTATGAATACAAATACTGAGAGCCACTATTCCGCACGCCTTCACTATGTCACTGATTAGTCACCCAGCTAGTATTCCTAGTGTATTCTACACACGGATACATTATGTCCCTCCGGAACGTTGTTTCCTATCTGCCAAATATGACGGCAACACAACTTAAGAATCGTAATCTTCACGGCGTTAATCACTCTCAGACATGTGAGTAAGGAAAAGTCAGGTGGCAAGGAATAGGAGTCAGCCTTGGCGTTGACGACCAACAAATCCAGCAAGATTCTTAATGGATCTACAACTCTCGAGGCAAGACCCTCCTAATGAAAAATACACACGCACGTGTCTACATAACAGCATCAGCGTTTACAGCAACACGGCGCAGAGTGGAAGGTTCCTCAACGTGTGTAAAAGTTCACAAAATGAGTGCATAATGAGGAGGGTGTGTCGTCTATTTTTTTTTTTTTTTTGGTCTCGTGTAACATCTCTCAGATTTAGATGCTATTTTGTAGTAGAGATCTACACTAAAATTTGCCAGAAGAAAACAGTCACTTAAAACAAAGTTTTACAACATGTACCACATGGTTAAACATCCTAAACATCTCTTCACTCCGCCCACACAGCGCAATTAACTGTTTGATTCTCACATTGAACACGAGCATTTTCGTAAATATTAACTGACTGGTTGATTTTTGTATTGGAGGTGCGGTGTGTTGTTTTGTGCTCTATGAACTAGAAATTTGGGTGTCGCGTACATCGGAGCAACCAGTTTCAAGCAATTAGTTTTATTCTACGTAAAATTGCAGCTGCAAAAAAAAACCCAACTACTTAAAGTCAGTTTCTTTGGTGTGCACGCGGTCATGGTTGTTACTGAGATCGGTTAGGTTTTAAAGTGTTAACCTTAAGTTTCCCTAGGACTATAAATATACCCAATTGAACAGTATGTAGACTATATCCAAGTTTTAAACTCACAGATTTAGCCTATACAGAAGGTTGAAATTAAAATAGACGATAATGATCATAATGGACACCACAAATACCAGTGTCAAAGTGAAGGAGTTCAGCCGTCACGCCGTATCTAGTTCCCCGTTTTACTAACACGAAGGCTCAGAAGTAAAGTGTTTTTTGTCAAACCCAAATCTCAGCACTGAGAGGGTATTATACGAGATTAGGACAGTTTCTAAATGGAGAGGGATGTTCGGGTACACTTGCACCCTGAACTACCTGCAGTACCGGTCACATTATCCTTGCACTCCGCCAGAAGAGGAGCAGGGATTGGTCTTAAGTCTGCTATTAGGACCTGTTTGAAGGTTTTTATATTAATGAAGGAATCGAAATATACAGTATGATTAAAAAGTTCAGAAACTAAATTGTCAAAATATATTTTGACAAGGAAAATTTTACAGTTCATCCTATAGGCTACATAGTTAATTTTATGGTATATCTTTCCCCAGAACCGCACAGTGTGGTATTTATTTCTAAATGTTTTTAAAAACAATCAAAATCAGAAATTAATTACATGTTTTTCTATCCTGAAAAAGTCACTTAAATTCGGGAGCAAAGTCATAGAAAATATGGATTCTTGTAATTATTCCGTAATGTTACCATTTCTTCTCAGATTCCAGCATTCCTATTGACTGTCAGCTCTGTCTTCTATTTGTAATAAACGCAATGATGTCCAACATTTAGATAACCCACACGCAACACTGGAACTTTCGCAGTTAGCTGTGTTTATACCGTTGTGTACGCCCAAACGAAGGCGCTCCACTTACGAGTTCCAGTGGAGGTACAACACTAGACGTTCCTGGGATGTTTAATTTATTTAACGACGATGTATTAACTTCACAAGTTAAGGAACGCCCGATGTTCATGCACAGTGACAGGGGGGATACTTAAAGAATGCGGCAGCAACCGTGGTTGCAGTACGCCAAACTACTGTAATTAAGAGTGAATTTATTTAGGGTAGCTTGTATGTCTACACGTAACATCTGATGCCAGGGTGATTGATGAATGATGAACTGAAAGGCTGTCGGAAGGAGGCAGTTTCAGCAACAGAGAAGTATGTTCGTTTTAAACACGCTCTTAATTGCTAAGATTATATATTGTCGATGGTAGATAAAAGAAACATGAGAACGGAACGCCGATCGACTGATGCTGATAGCGGAAAATCGCAGTATTCGGTGTAAAATCGTCTCCAGTACCACTTTACCTACCACAAATCCCACATGTAGTGGCCTGGGATCTAACCCAAAATACTCGTAATCCAATAAAGTTTCTACCCTTGTATTTGTCTGAAATGACTGTATAAAACCACGTAAAACTTTAATCAGACAAGGCCGAAATATAAACCAGGCACCTCCGATATTCAAGTCCAGAACCTTACCACTACATCAACTCGCTCTCTGAATGGCGTAATCGACAGAATCTATTACAATAGACACTCCTGTTATGTCGCACCTTTTATAAGCCACTTTGCAGCTTTCTACCTTAGCAAAGTTTTTTACTTAACCTGCATATTTTCACTTCAGTTTATAACAGTTATCTAAATCGTTACGGTGCACGTACGTCATTCTCAGTGTGCGACAGGCGGCGTTAATCTTTGAACAGCCTCAATACTTACTGCGCACACTTCCGTCCATACAGCATTTTACGTTGAACTGTCAAACGGTACTTCCCACTATTACATTATATTTCCGTTTAGTTCCAAATAAACTGGAGCCCTGGTCCGTCGTCATGACCCATCTTCTCATACCAGCGCACATCAAAAGAAATCTAGAGCCACAATAAAGCATGAATTCATGCACAGCCTATATAGAAGAGCGTAAGGCACACAGTGGTTTCGTTTCGTAGTCCTTCCCTCTTCTACCTACTTGTTCACAGCAGGTGTAGAGGGTTTGATTTTTCACTTTGATCACACTCAAGCACACACCATAGTCGGTATGACTCCTCTGGACGAGGGATGGGCCCGTCGCAGAGACCTCTACATGACAACACAAACACTCACACTCCATGCCCGCGGTAGGATTCGAACCCACGATCCCAGCGGGCACTCGGCCGCAGACCTACACCTTAGACAGCGCGGCCACTGGGATCGGCCAATGGGTGATCATGCTTACAAATACAGACCAACCAGCAAGACAAGTCAGCACTCTCGTAATATTAAACAGAGAAGAGCAAAATATTTTATAGGCCTACTGCAATTAACACGGTTTCCAATTAGTAAATACTTTGTATAAACTAAAAGCAGCCACTGTAAACACAAAAGCTCATCAAAGGATCGATCAGGGTAGCTTTGTTGCTACGGTTAATTATAGTCTTACGTGGAACCTTACAACGGTTCTGGTAATGCAGCTAACACATTTAATGAGATGCTATAAATACGGCGAATTTATTTTTGTAACTCATTAATCACTGCAACTGTATATTTTAGACTGAAATGTTTCGAGAAAATAATGCATAAGGTCTGAGAAAGACAAAAACTATAAAAATATAAACGTGCATAAAATTGAGTACTAAATAGTGCTTGTTTACTCCAGCAGGCTGATCAAATCAACCACATGAGATGGGCAGAAATTACAGAAAGCATACATACACTACAAAAGTTGAGAGACCCTGGCTTCGTATATGTGAAAAAAATCACACTCGATCTCTCAAGGAACTGAATGTGAAGATGTGGATGTGGATTGGATTCAACCGCCTCAGCACAGAATTAAGTGGTGAGTTTTTGGGAACACAATAATGAATCTCGACGTTCTATGCAGAGAATTTGTAATCTGTATATTTGAGTTATAATTGGCCACTTACGCCAACTAAGTACACAATATCTCGCACAAGGTTTCTCTCCCAAACGTATAAAATAGTGGGCTAACATTTTCCACTCTTGCTTCTTAGGGGTGACTGCGGTCCCATAGCAGCGAACCGCCTGAGAAGTACTCTACTCCACAAACACAAATTTCCAGTTGAAGCTGCGTTATCCATGTGTGAAGGTGTAATTTAACTGAAGATGCTTTTTGTGTTGTACAGTCGCTTTTTTCTTGTACCTCTCCTCCTCGTTTTGCTCGCTTTTTATTCCTCTTCCACAGAGCCTTGTATTAGCCTCACCTTAGTTATATTCTTAAGACTGGCCATATACTCGGCATAGGGTGATTCCAATGTTGATACACGCCCTTCATTTTAATTACAGGTTTCCCAATAGCCAACGTTTGTTTGACTGCTTTCAAGAAACAGGACTAAGTTTGGTTTGCCAACAAAAAATAACAGTGAACTCGTACCGTCTGGTTATTTATTCTTGGGTTTCTTTAGTAGAAAGAGGAACATAAATATGTGTGTTTCTCTCATCACTTCTTTACAGTAGTACATGGGGATAACTTAATGGCCTTTGTGTTCACTGATTGCACAAAAATAGGACTCTTGTTTCATCAGTTGCATTCCTTTCATAAATAGAATATAGCCTGTGGGTGTGGCCAGGCCTCTTCATTTTCTTGAGTAACAGAAAATTATTTTATTTCTTGTGACGAAATACTTTCAGCTTACAATTTTTAAAAATAATGATCAATTGTATATAGGGCCTCTTTTTCTTCTTCTATCGAAGTGCGTTACGAGGGGTTTGCATTTGGCTTCTCACTCGAGAAAACACAGGTTACAATTTCAGCGGCGAACCCCGATTTTCCAGATATTTCCAGTTGTTTGTTTCAGTTTTAAAGCCATGTGCCCTGAGATCAAATTGAAAGACAGCACAGCACTTTCAGTTACATCATATTTAATCATTTACAAATCATATAAAGTTTCGGTAATACTTAGCCTAAGTGTTCTAAAGAGTCGCTGAAAGACCGAAAGTCTTCTTATTCTGACGTTATTCGGCACAGACCAGACAATCTGCTTAAATCCTAACGGGTCTCTACCGTCGTAAGTCATTACCCTCACGCCAACGAGACAACATTTCTCTTCGCTTGGTTATAAAAAAGTTTCAATTCCTTCCTTCCTTCCTTCTTCCTTCCTTCCTTCCTCCTTCCTTCCTTCCTCCTTCCTTCCTTCCTTCCTCCTTCCTTCCTTCCTTCCTTCTTCCTTCCTTCTTCCTTCCTTCCTTCCTTCCTTCTTCCTTCTTCCTTCCTTCCTTCTTCCTTCCTTCCTTCCTCCTTCCTTCCTTCCTTCCTCCTCCTTCCCACCCTCCCTTACACCCTCCTTCGCTAGATAACCAAATTTGTTAACAGATGCCTTTCTGCGTCTTGTGACCTTCTTTATTTCAGCTCTCGCATAAACATAATCTTCCAGCAGTCTTCATTTTGGACTCAAAACTTTCCTTTTATCTTCTGGTTTGGTTTCAGAGATTTTTCCTGCAACACTTTTTTGATCCAATTACGACGACAAGATACAGCAGCTCCAAATTTATCTTTTATTACCTGCGACCAGTTCTGTGATTTTGTATAATTCCCTCCGTGCTCATGTAAATTGATGCAGGTTGCCTAACAATGATAGCAGTTACTAAGAATATATAGCGTCGGTGTTGCATAAATGAAGGAGTACGGAGAACTGATAAAATTATACTGACAGAAGAAAGCCGAAGTACTGCAAGCAAACCCTTTTCCAGTGACACTATTTTTACCACAAATCCCACATGAACGAAAGTGGAATCGGAATAGGCCTCCGCAGTGAGAGGCCGGCAAATAACAGCCTGAGCATTGGCACGGCTGAAATAGCATAAAGTACGTCCATATTTAATTTGAATACATTATGAACAACAGAACGGGCCGCGGTGGCGCAGTTGGTTGAGGCACTGCGCTACAAACCGGCAGGTCGCGGGTTCGATTCCCGATGGTGTCAGTGGAATTTTTTTTTATGAAGGACAGAAATCACTTATCCACAAACAAACAATTTTTCTTGTGCTGTGGGCCTACTTGGACTTTATAAGAACAAAACACCTGACATCACTTACTCTAATATCTTTGCCACATACATACCACAGTCGTAGAATTTACACTGAAAGCCTTAAGTTAAAATATCTCATTCAGCTCGTGTTAAAAGAATTTTCCCACGTCCGCATTTTTATTTATGGCAGGGATGTTCTACCTAATTTGGCAAGGAACCACACCCACAATTGTGGGCTGGAACGCAAGTCTCACGTGTAGAAATCATAATAAGTGGTGTACCCAACCTCCTAAATTATTTTGTAATTTGTATAATATACACAATTTACAACTGTTGCCGCGGGCCGCATACCACAACCTGGCAGACCGCGGGTTGGATACCCCTCATTTATGGTTTACGTAATGACGAGACCAGTAGTTACACTATGCAGTGCTGAATAGTGAGATTATTAACAGTGAACTGGAAAGGGTACGGAAGGAACAGGTCCTGGCGTAATGATGTGTTATCTCAGAATCTCTGGTTGGACTGAGTAAATCCACAGAAAAGCCTCTCACAATAATTGGTCTCCGAGCCAAACGTCTCCCACTTAAGACCCTCATAGATCTTGCAGCATGTACTGTTAATTGCTTTACTTGAAATAAACACTTACGGATTATTAAACACAGGGCGTATTTTTATAAGGATGGTGGACGCTGATAACTGCAGTTTGGAACAAGGGAGGCGGCGGTGCCTTATAGCGGTAACAGAGATATGTTGTTGGAAAATAAATAAAATGTTACAATACACCTACAAGAGGAATATATAAACAAAAGAATGCCAAATGAATTATCATAAGAAAAGTCTAGAACATTTGAAAAAGTTACCTGAAAACTGAATTCTCGAAACTCTTCCGTTAAAATAAACCAAAAATTACACGCCACGGTTGTCCAAAACGTATTAGAAGGAACAGTTTCAACCCTTCTACTAGAAAAATGTCAAGACATTACTCTGTCATAATGATAATTATAACAATTATAAAGAATGACCTGTTTGTGATTGTGTAATTCCCAATGTATAAGCCTAAGCCTGTAAGCAGATTAAACCTAAATCAAGACCGGAAAGAATATTTTTAAATTATTCACACTGTTCTAACATGCCTGCAAGCAAACCCACATATTCTTATCTTGGTTCGTATTAAAACTTCTACTGCTACTACAATTATCATATACTGTTATTAGGGTGATCAGAATAAGGAGTACACACTTGGAATTACATACATCGCGCGGAGAAATGGTGACAAGAACTTATAAAAATCTTTAGCGGAAAAATACGAAGAAAAGAGATCACTACGTAAATCCAGGCGTGTCTGGGATGGTAATATTCATATGGATCTTAAAGTAACAGAGTTTGAGGTTGTGAAGTGGATTTATTTGCCTCACAATAAATTCAGTGGCGGACTGTTGTGAACACGGTAATGAACATTCGAATTTAATATATGGTGAGTTTATTGACCAGCTGAGTCGTTGTTAGTTTTCAAGGATTCTGCTACATCGTGTCAAATTTCTAACATTACATTACTTATGACTAACAAAGACATTTGGAATATCCTAGAATTTCAAATTATTTGCTCATTACATTACCGAAAATTCTGCTTTTGCGCTCCTATTTTTGGTCACAAAAATGCACAGTTGCTAGGGTATTACGACTAAAATAAAATAATTTCGCGAAAAGCCCAGCTGGCTTGGTTGTCTTGTTGGTAAAGTGCTAACAGACGAACTGTTAGCACCTCTGCGGAGTCTGAGGCAGCAAGACGCTTGTGGCCTCGATGGCTCACTGCTTTGCTAGCCATCTTGTGTGAAGAAGCCTGACACTGTCCGTAGGATTTGTACTGCGCAGGCAAGTTCAAGACTTCCTACGCAGGCACTTACGGTATGTTCCATGTTCACTGAACTCCCCGCCTAACCGTTTGCAAGCTCACCAAGAGATGTTTGTTTATCTAATGGCGACATCCGATACGACAGTTCCTAACCACGTAAATGTTCCGAGCGCGTGTCGTTCCAAACTTCAGCTGTAAGTACAAGTTCTCTTCCGTATGAGTGCTTTCAAAAATGTGACCACTGTCTATGAATTAACCGTCATTTATACCTAAAAGTACGTTTCAGGTCCCTCTGGTCTTCATTCAAATTTTATCCATGAGGTGTTCGTGGCCAGTGACAAAGCACTCTTCGAAAAATGTGCTCTTGGAATTGTCAGTTCGAAACCCATTTGGATCATAAAGTATAAACGACTTTTATCTGCGTGTTGTGCTGTTCCGTTTTAATGGAAGGCTTGTGATGTGCCGTTTACCCTTCCAGAAAGATCCACAATACTCGTAATATTTGCAGAAGTTAATTTCTGAACTCGAAACACACCTGAGCCTCTAATCCGTAAATACAGGATGGGGTTTGAGAATCATGAGGAAGAGGAAATAAGAAGAAGAAAAAGAAGGAAGACTTGTAGCAGACTCTTGTAAACAAGACATGAATCGTCTTATTCCACACAAGTCTGATCTCTTGACAACCTAAGGGACTATTACTGTCTCACAAACGACAATCTAAGGGACTATCGGTTTCTCACAAGCGACAACCTAAGTGACTATCGGTTTCTCACAAGCGACAACCTAAGTGACTATCGGTTTCTCACAAGCGACAACCTAAGTGACTATCGGTTTCTCACAAGCGACAACCTAAGTGACTATCGGTTTCTCACAAGCGACAACCTAAGTGACTATCGGTTTCTCACAAGCGACAACCTAAGTGACTATCGGTTTCTCACAAGCGACAACCTAAGTGACTATCGGTTTCTCACAAGCGACAACCTAAGTGACTATCGGTTTCTCACAAGCGACAACCTAAGTGACTATCGGTTTCTCACAAGCGACAACCTAAGTGACTATCGGTTTCTCACAAGCGACAACCTAAGTGACTATCGGTTTCTCACAAGCGACAACCTAAGTGACTATCGGTTTCTCACAAGCGACAACCTAAGTGACTATCGGTTTCTCACAAGCGACAACCTAAGTGACTATCGGTTTCTCACAAGCGACAACCTAAGTGACTATCGGTTTCTCACAAGCGACAACCTAAGTGACTATCGGTTTCTCACAAGCGACAACCTAAGTGACTATCGGTTTCTCACAAGCGACAACCTAAGTGACTATCGGTTTCTCACAAGCGACAACCTAAGTGACTATCGGTTTCTCACAAGCGACAACCTAAGTGACTATCGGTTTCTCACAAGCGACAACCTAAGTGACTATCGGTTTCTCACAAGCGACAACCTAAGTGACTATCGGTTTCTCACAAGCGACAACCTAAGTGACTATCGGTTTCTCACAAGCGACAACCTAAGTGACTATCAGCTTCTCACGAACGGTTCTGCTAAATGGATTGATTAAATAGTAGTTAACCTATTAATCTGGATTATCGCTATTATCATACAAGATTCATTTGTAAGAAATTGCAAACTGTGGAGTAAGCACCATATAAATTCTTCAGGTTTGAAACTTTGCAGACCTTACCGTTATCCAGACAAGTTTTCGTGGCGTTTTCCAGCGTCTCTAGCATTGCCTACCGGCAATCCGAGGTCCATACCAAACCACGTTCTCCGTGTAACTTCTGCAGTTGAACCGGTATCTTAAAACAGTGAAGAATCAAGCAATATAAGTTTACTGAAATAAATTTTGGGACCACTGCAGCAATCAAATTTTTCCAGTGTATAACTTTGTTCACTTCACGTCGAACAATGTCATTTGGACTAATTAAAAACTGTAGCCTAATCGCATGGAAAGCAAAAGAGGCAATGTGCGTACAAACGTAACACTGAGGCGCGTTCGCTTAACCATTTTTGCCGTGGAAAACCAATAGGTATTACACATTCTGAGTGTCTGTAGCCTTAGTTATGCAGCATGCAATGCGCATGCGCCGTATTATATCGTCATCTGTGGCCTGTCCGGCTCTACCATATTTTAGCACATTATCTCATAAACGGCACGATTGTCGGAAAAAAGTTATTGAACTTAAAATGTGTGTTTTGATTTCCTCTAAAACTTTTGTACGAAATATTTCTCACTCTCAAAGAATTCAGCGAGATAATGCCATAAATGCACATAGGTCTTCATGTAAAGTACCCGTTATTCTTGTCATACTTTAATCAAAGTTTAATTTTCTCGACAGTTTTCGAAAAATATTCAAACATCAAATTTCATTAAAATCCGTCCAGTGGGAGCTCAGTCGTGCCATGCGGACGGACAGACATACATGACGAAGCAAACAGTCGTTTTTTTGCAATTTTGCGAAAGCGCCTTAAAAACTGCAGCTTGGACATTTTGGCTGGACCAAATGTCCTTCAAAATTAAAATATTATATAAAACTGCATTTATAAATCTCAAATTTCCTTTAATATGAATGGACACTTTTGAATGTGCTCCAAATAGTAACATAAACACCTTAACGTGGAGACTCTGGCAATGAATAAATGTGCCTCTGTGTTCCATAACAACTCCACCTCATTCAGAGACTCCTGTACTCTAGGTGTACTAACGTTTTAAAGCCTAGCGGTAACTTTAACCTTTTAAAGCCTAGCGGTAATTTTACGTACCACCAGGTTTAACATTAAAAAATTCTACGTGGTGCCCACATTGCGTTTATGTGTTTTGTACGGATCTCAGAACAAACAGCAACTTTTGCCTTATAAAACATTAACAGACTGGTTTTTATAACCGAAGTGGAGAGTGTTTACAGCGCGGTACGCACTNGGTTTTTATAACCGAAGTGGAGAGTGTTTACAGCGCGGTACGCACTGAGTCCTTATATGAAACAGATACGCTTCGTCTTTAAAGGGTTAATGGCTAAAGGGATATGAACATTTCGGGGCAAAATATTTTATTCATCCTCAAGGGCCGAGACGTCTTGGACATTTCGACCCTTGAGGATGGGCACAGCTCCATGATCAAAACAGTATTATCTGAACGATAAAGACGCATTTCAATTCAGTTTTTAACGCAGAAATGTACGAAAAACTGTGACGAAGATAAGACAAAAACAACTCCTCGGTGAATTTAAACGGGTCTCTTCAACCATTATTGCTGTAACAATTGCGCTGAAGCTGAACGGGACATAACTAGTGTGTAATGTGTGTCACTCCTAAATTTATGTTAAGTATGTTACATTTGTACAGCCATGAATATAATTAATATTCTACTTCAGTCACTGTTCTTGTACGGAACTTCAAAATTTACACTGCTGTGTTACCAAATTACGTGCGTAACCTAAACTCGTACACTATAAAGTGCTCAAAGAACTACACAATAAATAAACACACAATTCTCATTGGGAATGTACTGCCAGTGCCAACAGACAGCAAAGCAACAGGTGCGGATATCGTGACTGCTGCGTGCAGAGAGGGGAGGGAGGGAGCGCCTGCAGGAACATCACGTTAAATATGTGTTAATAGCGTGGCTCGTATGATATTTGCTGGTAGCAGTAGGCACATTCACTGCATTCATCCGTGTAACATTAAACGCAATGATGCGGGTCAGGTAATGTGCAGGTCCCTTATTGACAGAATAACTTACTGCTACTACTGCCAGAAATAATACTAAATAATACTAATATTAATAATAACAAAAGACCCTAACAGATTTTTATTTGTTTGTAATACAGAGCCAATTACTTGTTAGGTTTTCTTGGTTTTCATTTCATCTTTTTTATTATTTTATGCTTGTGCGTATTTCTTAGAAACCAAGATTTTACAAATTCGGCTATTTTATGTGGATGTGAAACTGGATTAATGCTGTAGGCTGGGGACACACTAACTGCATCGAGTCCAGTGAGGCTGAATGTCTGCAGTATTTTAGTGACTCAGACTCGATTCGACTCGACTGTACTCAACTGGTTATTGTGCCCACAACCCACGTGAAAGAGATAAACAAAGATCAACAGAGTCTGACAATAAAGTCCCGAACAGAATATCTGAACGTAAGATAAATGAAAAAATAGGAGAATAAAACAACGAAGTAAAGAGACAAACCGCCAAGAACATCGCATCGTATGAGCCTCTTAATTTGTACGGCAAAACACTAAGGGTCCAAATAATTACGTAACGTTGAAGTGAACAAACCATGAGACAGACAGACTGTGGCACAAGACGAGATGAGAAATGCATACAAAATTTTAGTTTGAAAACCTCAAGGGAAGAAACAACTCCTTGGCCTACGTGTTAGATCCATAATAAAATTATTTGTAACACTGGAGTGTTGGGGCTCGATATATCTGAGTGAGGAAAGGTTCTCGTTGCATTAAAGAACAAGTTCTTCACAGGCAAAGCAACTGAAGGCGGTTTCCGCTCCGCTGATTCAATCACTTATTCAGCTACCTATTATACAGCCTTCGCTCTTGTGAAGTACTATACTGAGTAATAATATCAAGAAAAACGATAACAACAAGTAACTGTCTGCTACTAGCCGCATAAAATACAGACCGGAGATGCTGGAACCTGCTTAGCGGCCGGTGACGCACCGGCAGCCGCGTGACACACACACACTCCGTCCGCAGCAAGCTTTCTTACGCATCGCGGCCATAATGCTTTGCAGTCTGTTACAACGTAACCTGCAGACTAAGTCCAATAAAATAAACATAGTCTCACACGAGTTAGTAATAACAGTTTTAATATGCATGTATTTATTGTTAATGGCAGATTAAAAATTTACGTTTCTTTGCGTAACAAGTCTTTCAGATATACAAACATTTCAGTCCGAAAATAATAATAGTTCAAAATTCCATACTCGTTCCTCTGTATCAAGCATCCTATTTAAAGCAGAAGAAAAGTAAACTATTTAAAGATATAGTAATTAAGAGTTATGGGAAGAAAAATACAAACAAACAAGAACCAATGAAAAAGGATGGAAAGGAAGACAGAAATAACAAGAAAGATATAAAAAGTTTTCGCAGTGATGTTTAAATGCCAGGGAATATACAATTAAAGATAAGCATATACATAAAGTAGCAGTACGCAAAATTAAAAGTGACTGTAAAGTGTCTAGGAATACTGCCGTTTCAGAAACGACTGTCACCTGAGAAGACACACACAGTCTAAATTCAAGTTCATGTCTTCATGTGCTTCACTTTCATGCCCAGAGATATCGTGTCATTGTCAGGACGTACTTGCACAGAGATATCGTGTCATTATGAGGACGTACTTGCACGGAGACATCGTGTCATTGTCAGGAAGTATTTGCACGGAGACATCGTGTCATTGTCAGGACGTATTTGCACGGAGACGTCGTGTCATTGTCAGGATGTATTTGACCGGAGACATCGTGTCATTGTCAGGACGTATTTGCACGGAGACATCGTGTCATTGTCAGGACGTATTTGCACGGAGACATCCTGTCATTGTCAGGACGTATTTGCACGGAGACATCGTGTCATTGTGAGGATGTATTTGACCGGAGGCAGCAGTCGGTTTTAAAAATTTCGTGACTCAGCGACTGCGAAAGGAAAGGCTATGGTACCACTGGCTATAAGTTAAAAAATCAGAAATATATACAAACTGCATTACAGAAAACTTCGTTACGTCCAATATACAATCTACAAATAAGTGTTATGTTACGACTCTACAGCAATGCAAATTTTTGTTGCATAGGATGGAAACTAAGACATTAAGCAAAATAGACAGGACATAGCACAGGGTCGCTGTGATGTGATTATGCTACTTTAAAAAGCGAATTGCATATCCATTCACCACAAGAACTGGTGTATCTGACTTTCAGTACGTATGAAAATAGAGCAGATATACTAAGAGTGCTGCACAGCCGTCTGTCCGAAATTCCGCTAATCTCTTCTTTCAATAAGTTCAGATATACCCAACTTATAGAATCGTTTCTCTTACCAGGGATACGGCGGCCGGAGAGTAAGGTTGCCCACACCTAACTAGTGCCAAGGTTAAGAATAAGTGGAGCTATATACCTCTGTTCCTCCTGCAGGTTTAATGGGGCGCATACACACAACGCTGTCTTTTATATTGAACACCGCCTATGGAAAGGCTACAGCTATAGCGAGTTAGCAGAAATGCTCCATTTATCGACAACCTCCACGTCTCCCTCCGCCTTGTACACTCTTCCTTCTCCAGCGCAATTGCCTGTACTCGGCACATTAGTATGAGTATATCCCCATTCTCTTTAAAGGAATGTTGGTACTTATATCCACATGATAAAACAATCTAGCAAAAAGCACTTTGGGATGCTTGAGTGTGCCATGTAGGACGCCTGGGAGACACAAGAAAATATATGAAATTTTTGTTGGAAATTCTGAAGTGGAGACACCACTTAGAGGAAAAGGTCGTAGATGGAACGATAATATTCAAATGGCTCGCAGATAAATAGTTTGTGAAAGTATGGACTTGAACTACCTGGCGTACCGCAGGGACAGATTACGTTAATTCTGGGAAATCCTTCACTAGCTCAAAGATAATCAGCTTTCCAAGAAGTAATTCCTTTCGTGGAGATAGTTACACCATTTCAGAAGATGCAGTTCAAAGATGTGCTGTGAAATTTGTGCAAATGATCAGTGACCGAGTTAATAACTGATACCACAAAAAGTTTTCTCGCGGGCAAATTTCAATAGCATAAATATACAAATTCGTCTGAAAAGCATTAATTACTCCCAGAAAGACTTCAGCAGGTGAAAACCACGTAACTTACTACAAAGAGAGACCCTCCCCCTAACAGTACTTCTCTTCCACATGTAAAGCGGCCGGTGCGCGAACTTTACCACTCACCTACATTTAGCGTAGAGGTTAAGAATGAGTGGAGCTACACCTCTACTCGCCAAATATATGTCTTCATGGCGTAGACAGGGACAACTTTACCTTGTTTTACTGTACACATTTATCTATAATGGGACACGTACTTTAAAAACCGCTCCATACTCAAATCACGGTTGGTACATTTTTAGTTTATTTAGCGATGCTGTCAGAAACCCAGACCGCATGAGGTCGAATGACGTAAGGCAATAAAAGGTTAACTGGAAAGGAAGCGGTATCTCCTAATGGGCCTACGGCAAACCATTGCAGCATTTGCCAGTAAAATCTAATAAAAACCGAAAACTTCCAGTCAAGATATTCGGTGTTCTGTCCGGTATTCGAACGCGATACCTCGGGAATACAAACCAGAAGCGTTACTGCTTGGGCCAGATTTCTCGGTTTAAAAGTACTAAATCGATTTTATGATACGTGAAGTATGAATTAAACATGCAACCGAAAAGGACTTATTTTCCCAATTTGGTAACACTGTGCTCAGGAAAATTACGTCACTTTGACGTAAACTCTAAGAAGGAAATTCAACGCGGTGTGCATTAAAATATAGGAACCAACGTTTTAGAACGGCTCAGTACATTTATCTTCAAGTAAATGCAAGAAAAAAAAATCCCAGAAAATGTTGTGTATATTCCAGTCTGCACAGCCTCATACGCGAGAAGACTGGAATGTTCATCACCAGCTCTGTGAGAAACTGAGATCTTGTGCAAACTGTTAATACCCTTACAGCGACTGAAAATAACAAGGTAAAGTATGAAAGAGGAAGCAGTGTTATTTTTAAGCAAATCAAGTTAAAAACTTAGGGTTGGTGAAAACTATGTGGGCTGCTCTGTTGAGTTTTCTTCGTGTAGGTTACTTAAAACCTGGTTTGTCTAACCGATGAAAAATTTATACAATGAAAAATTATATACAATGTTCACACAGCCTATGTAAAGTTTGGAGACTCTGAGAATGGACAGAAGGACTCTCAATCAGCTAGTCAATCTACAGAATTTCAAAACACGGACATCTGCATTATCTGAAATCAAATTCTGTTATTTTCAGTGCGATGGTTTTATCAAACAGCTGCGCAGAAGCCTTACATGGCTTACCAACCCACACCGAATTTGTGGTGAGCAAAACTGATCCACACAAACATGTCTCCTTTACCAAAGAAAGGGTTGGTCAAGTCTCTTCTTTGTTTCAGTCTCCTGTAAGGATTCGTCCGGCAAAACAAACAACATTTTGGAAAATACAAATATATAAAAGTGTCTCGATGATTTGTCATGAGTTCAGAAACAGACAGTGATGTCCTTCCGCATTAAGCGGGTATATTATTTTATCTAAGCAGTATCGTTTGTCACTTCCTGTCGGCTCGCTAAACGTATAAACCGTAGCCATTGTATATACCCCGTCCACACGCGTGCTGGTATGGAGGCGGAAAGTGACAAAAGATATTAGATAAAATAATGGCCCTATACATATGACGTCAGTCCCTACTTTACACAGAACATAGTCCATAAAGGTGAATGGCGTTTAGGGAAATGATATTTGTCGTCAAAATCACATAAAACACATCAATACACTGCACGGGTAAATGCAGAAGTGCTTAATCTAACAGCAGGTTGTTAAAGAAATATTATATCCATCAGCAAAAATTTCCTTGGACTTCAACTGAAATGATTTTAGTACAGGTATACACGGACCTAGGTTGTTTCACTTAATGGCCAATCAGAATAACTTAGCTAAAAATGCTAGAAAGTGTGTAGAAACACAAGAAGAAGGAAAGTGACAATTACTGCTGCTAATCTTTCTCTCACAGCTTGACATTATTCTAATGAGACCTAGGTCTGGAAGTGAATATGTACGGTTCGCTTTCTAGAGCCCATACATTTTATTTACTGATTCATTTCTGAACAGGACTGAACTGGTCTCGGTCAGTATAACAGGAAATTGTTTAGTGGCTTGATATTCCGACAGGAACAGGAATAGTTTTGTCACAAACTCCTGAACAGGTCTGAAGCCCAACTTGACTGCTATCAAATGGATATGCTGGGGAAAAAAGCAGCCAATTATTCACCTGATCTTAGTGCAGAAATCCAAAATACATGGTATTTTCTCTTCATGTTTCCTAATCGGCCGATCCCAGTGGGCGCGCGGTCTCAGGCTCTGGTCGAATCGAGTACCACATGCGTACAAATCGGAGGTGTTAATGCAGTCAACTTCTGCTCTAATTCTTTATTATATTTGTTGTTCGAGTTTTTCTTTTTAACAACTGTACGTCAACCATTCATAACTGTCAAATCATCATCAAGAGTCTTAAGGAAATATTCTCAGGCACTGGGCTACACTGGAGAATTATCACGTGCATATGTTACATTTACAGCCTCATAGCTTAGGTCTTAGGCAAGCCCTAGATTCAAGATATAATTAAAATTTAAACCCTTTTGTTATTTTAGCCAAAACATGAAAAGAATAGTAGAATCAAACTTCGCCTTTTAAGCGTGTTCGCAGAATTGCGAAAAGCGACAATTAGGTTCGCCGTGTGTGTGTGTGTGTGTGTGTGTGTGTGTGTGTGTGTGTGTGTGTGTCCGTCTATCTGTCTGTCCATCTGCATAGAGCTCGGCTCCCACTGGACAGATTTTCATTAAATCTGGTATTTGAGAATTTGCCGAAAATCTGTCGACAAAAGTCAAATTATATTAAAATATGACAAGAATAACGGGTACTTTACGTGAAGACCTTTGTACATTTATGATAATGTCTTGCTGATTTCTTTCTAGAATGAGAAATGTTCTAGATAAAGTTGTAGAGAAACCCAAAACACACGTTTTACATTCAATAAACTGTTTCCGAAAATCTTGCCCTTTGTGAGATAATGTAGAAGAGTATGGCACAGCCAGACAGGCCACAGATGACAATATAATACGGCGCATGCGCTTTGCATGCTGGGTAACTAAGGCTACAGACTCACAGTTAGAATATGTAATACTTATTGCTCTTCCACGGCAACAGTGGTTAAGCGAACGCGCCTCAATATTTTGTTTGTATGCACACTGCCAGGCGCGTTTATTATTGGCGCTGTAACTGACGACAAAAGCGGTACAGATTCGACTCCCGTTCGGGATACAGACAATTACGTGGGCTTATAGCGCAAATTTGTTTATTGTACATCGCCACATGTGCTATTGTTCCTAGTATAAAAACCGCAAGTAAAGTGTACCCTACAACACGCCTTGAAGGCACAGAGCGGAGTAGGTTTACAGCTCCACCCATTCTTAACCTCGGCGTTAGATGGGGGTGGATGGTCAACGCCAAACCCCGGTCGCTTTGCCCCCGGTAAAGAGCCTCAGTACCCACCTGCAGAGGAGGCTATGTGGACTCCAGGGCCGGTCTGGATGGGTAAGAAGGAAGGAATACCCCTTGCCCACATCGGGGTTCGACCACCGGGCCGTCCAGTCCGTAGCCAGTCGGTAAACCGTGTACGCTGTCCTTACCCCATAACAACTGTATTGACTACAACAACAGCGACAAGTAATTAATGCTTATCAGTATATTCCAGATTCATTAAAACACAAATCAATAATTAGCATTAATTTGCACAGTCTTAACACTTGACGAATTTATAGAATGCATCAACTTCCATTTTACGCAGTGTTGTCATTTGTTAAATCGACATATGCCTTTCGATGTGTAGGCCTGTATGTGTATCACATTCAGTGTCTAACTACGATACACTGGTTTACAGAGGCTTGTATGAAGTATCCGTTCTTCTGGGATATGACGCCCTGCCACTTGTTAATGTGTTCCCAAATTTTGAGACAGTGTAGAGGTCTTATTTTGAAGGATAAAAATGTCTTCTTGTACATTATGTTCTTACCCACTCTGTTTAAATGAAGTGGTGGCAAAATTTCCTTCTTAAGGCACACACGTGTCACATCTGACAACACGTATGTCATTAGACGCCGAAATTCTGCTGATGAAACTGAAAGTACTATATACTGAATAGCTTCTTTCAGATCGTCTGCAGTGCCAGTACTGTTACTGTAAACTTTACCCTTTAAAGTTCCACCCTTGACTGTAAACATAGTTCAATAACATTAAATCTCCAAATCAATATACACGCCAATGAAGTGCACTCAATTTCCATATTTGCTCCATATCTGTCTGTGTTTCCCGCACTGTTTCTGTGATACAAGTGAGCAGCTAATTTCTCTACTTTGAAGAGCACGCAGTGTGAAAATACCCTGGCTAATGTACAAACAATTAGCCTAAAGTAGTCCCTGTGTCTAATTACTACGCCACGAATAGGTCTCGAGTGATGGACACAAAGATTCGCGCTTGCCTAACTTCAACATCAAACAACTTTACCCACCAGGATAATGCTTCTAGCTGGTATTCAGTGACAGATTCAAGTCTAGGTCGACACATCGGCTATCCTGAGATTTTAGTGGTTTTCCTCGGTCCCTCCACGCTAATGCTGGCATAGTAAGTTCCTTGAGGAAGGTCACAACCGCCCCTTCCACATTCCTTCCAAGGTGTACTAATCATTGAAAACTATAGGCCTATTTACTGACAGCGCCGTTAAGTAAAATGTAAATAAATTAAACCTGGCACTAAATGGGGGCGAATCTTCGGGGCGATTTACCCCCAGACGAAGGCTCTTCTAAAACGTTCTGAGAAGAGTCCGAATGGCAGCGCAGAGAAAAATCTCTGGCCTTACAGGTAAATCGAACTCTTGTCAACACACTGGCAGACAAATTGCAATATTGGCCAAATTCTGTCGCCTTTGTAGGCTGATCATAAGTTTAATTTAATCAGACTCGCCTAATTTATAATAACCGTGAATGTCGTATATAAATTCCTACAATACCTGAATATCTTTTGACACTTTGGGGCACTGCCACAGGATATCCACCCAGAAGTATAGAAAACAGTCCAGCTATTTCAGTTTCGCATTAAACTAGAAGTGAAACTGTGTGGTGATGGGTTTATGGACTTTATCCGTCGTCTGAAGAGTAAAATATTAAAAATATTAAAAAATTAAAATAACAGCGTTTCGGAAGCTGGCTCTGCTTCCGTCCTCAGGTGAACTGAGGGGGAGAAGAGAAGAACACCTACTCTGTTGTGTCCGTTAGACAGAGTAGGTGTTCTTTTCTTCTCCCCTTCCATTCACCTGAGGACGGAAGCAGAGCCAGCTTCCGAAATGTTGTGATTTTAATATTTTAATATTTTAAATATTTTACTCTTCAGACGACGGATAAAGTCCATAAACCCATCACCACGCAATATTATACACCATCGTCAAAACCTTTTAGAATTTAGAACTGAAATTTTTATCAAGTTTATATTCCTGGCAATCTGAATAATAAGATTCAAAAATAAATGTGTCATGCGGTTAATTAACCGACCACTGTCAGGAATGCCATATAAGGGAGTGGAGCTTTACCTCCAGTCTTTCCTTATCTTCAGCACAAGATGCAATTGAGAGCTTAAAATACACATCCGGAGAACGTGTTACTGTTACCAACCAGATGGGAAATTTAGAAGGCCTCAGAGCCCCTTTGGACATAGGCTCACAAAAGGAAATTTTCGCCGCCACCGGGAATCAAATCTCGATCCTCAGAATTTCCAGCCCATATCCTATTCTCTGTACTAACTGAGCTACCCCGCTTTTGAGGAGCGGAGATCTAAAAATTGTCCCACCAACCTCACCATTTGATATCCATCCCTCTTATCATGATTACCCTCACAAACATATAAGCCTTTATTTACTGCCTAATTACACTACGATGAAAAAAATTACTTTAGTTACAAAACGGGTCAGCCCTTTCCATTCTACAAGTGACACATCTTGCTCATGATCTTCAGCTACTTCTGAACGTCTTTATGGCTTTATACGCCTATCCGTTCAGCCGTTCACGCCGTGCACTAACAGGAATCTTCCCATTATTACAAATTTAATTTAGGAAGGAATAAAGTCTGTCTTGTAGAGTAAACTCAACATAAAGCGGTAAATTGTGCGGTAGTAAATATTCCTATACAATACAATAAAATAAAATACCTCAAAATTAAAATATTAACATATTTTGGCCGATCCCAGTGGTCGCGCTGTCTAAGGCGTAGGCCTGCAGCCTAGTGCTTGCTGGGATCGTGGGTTCGAATCCCACCGGGAGCATGGATGTTTGTATCTTGTACAATGTTTGTGTTGTCAGGTAGAGGTCTCTGCGACGGGCTGATCCCTCGTCCAGAGGAGTCCTACCGACTGTGCTGTGTGTTTGAGTGTGATCAAGTGAAAAAAAAAACCATCTACACCTGCTGTGAACAGGTAGAAGAGGGAAGGACTACGAAACGAAACGTCACCGTATTTTGCAGTTTCAATTCAATACTATACATTGTGTTGCTGTCTCAATATAATTCGTTGTAATAATGGTTAAAATAACGCAAAAAATTTTAATTACAGAAGTATGTAATTAAAGCCGTCCCTTCGGCGCTACAGTAGCCTTGCCGAAGCACGCTCTGGTACATGCGGTCTACATGCACGATGGACGACACTCGATGAGACATTCATAATACAAAAACACATCTTCCACATTTACAATTCATTTATTATCTAATACTCTCCTTTGTATAAGGTGTTAATGGCTATGAAGTGTTAACTGTTACTCAACCTTTTCACTAAGCATTATATTTATTATCACATTTTACAAATGCCCTTTGTTCATAACAAATGTGACGCACTCGATTATGAACTCCAGTCAGCAAGGAGCAAAACAAATAGCCTAACCCAACAACACAAAGCACGTGACAGTAACAACAGTATTCCTGCCTTTGACGAATAAGCCTACACAAACAAAACTGTACAATATACAATGTAATAACCGTTGCCGGCCGATCCCAGTGGCCGCGCGGTCTAAGGCGTAGGTCTGCGGTCAAGCGCGTGCTGGGATCTTGGGTTCGAATCCCACCGGAGGCATGGATGTTTGTCTCTTGTGAGTGTATGTGTTGTCAGGTAGAGGTCTCTGCGATGGGCCTATCCCTCGTCCAGAGGGGTCCTACCGACTGTGGTGTGTGTCTGAGTGTGATCAAGTGAAAATAAAAACCCTTTACACCTACTGTCAACAAGTAGGTAGAAGAGGGAAGGACTACGAAACTAATGGTTGCCACTTACTCTATAGTAAAGGTAAATTATTTCCCATGCACGCCATAAAGGGATATGCAGAAGGGCTGTACGCACACTTCCATTTGTCGCTTTCTGTAACAAAAGCTGCCGTGCTTGGGAAGATAATAAGATATCCTCCTGGCAAGCGAAAGAATGCTGTTTCTATGGGTATTCCACCGATAAATGTACACTGTTCGTGTACATGCGGATGTCAAGAGAAAGTGATTGTAATCACTTATGTGGCTATGCAGGTCAATTCCCAAACACTTGAACAATAAAATAATTATTTCACAATGAGTTTATCATTACTATGTTTTACCAAGACACTGTAATGCGGACAGTATAAAGTTTTTCTAGCTCATAAAGTACCACGGCGTGAAGACACGCACTAAGTGACAGTTACAGGGCTACCTGCACGCGTTTTTAGCATTTGCACCAAGAAAGAGTAAAGCGGTTTTAGGCTCGGCTGCTTTACCCCCCAGGAAAACCTCGCTGACACCTTGTGTATTATGTCTGGGCGGACATAGCAGACGGAAAGACCCACGTCAATGCCGGGATTCGAAACCCCTGTTGTCCAACTCGCAGTCAGCCACTGAACTTTTCATGTTTAATGATTATTACTATCAACCATGAGATTAAGACTATAAAAAGTAGAGCTCCTGGCAATCAATCAATCAATCAGTCATTACTATAATGGTATTTTATATCGAATGCGAAAAAGGCAGCTATCTGACAAGATCTTGAGCTGCTGGCAGGCAGCTCGAGTCCATGCAACCAGCCTTTTATATTTTACTCTCTTTTCATTTTCGGCGTTAAAAATTGAAGTTTCCACAGACGTTTCGAAAAACAATTATATTCTGCATGCACTCATACGAAAAACAATTATATTCTGCATGCACTCATACGAAAAACAATTATATTCTGCATGCACTCATACGAAAAACAATTATATTCTGCATGCACTCATACGAAAAACAATTATATTCTGCATGCACTCAAACGAAAAATTTAAATGCAAAGTGACACGTGTAACTTTGTGATGTATTGTCGGTAAATATTGTTAATGAAGATCAGAAACAAAGTCAATTACGCAAACCTAATAGACTTTCCTTTCCACACCCGCTGATAAGTAATTTCATATTTTAAATTTAATCCGCATTTGACGGAGTGCAAGCTGAATTACAGGCATCATCGAAAAATACTTTCTTCTTTTTTCCACGTGGACAAGAAGTAAGATGTAACTGCTGCATAACAAACGTTATTAAAATGTGCTAGGTGCGTTCGTTTCATATTAAGAATATTCGCGTTCACGTTCCCTTGCACATGGCGTGATTCCATGTGCAGTGGTTGCTCACTGTGTGCTGTGCATCTGTAAATCGTCAAACGGATACAGCAGCAAAGCGGGGCGAACGTATCTGGATACTTCACATATTTTGGGCGATTCAAATTAAGAAGTCTAAATGATTTTCTATACTCATGACAGCTCTTCGATCTGGCTTCCGCAACCCCCAGTGTCCTCTAATCAATTTTATGGCAGTTTTTTACACTTATTTAATTATCGTGCAGTTATCCGTAACAAATTTGTCAATATTTAAATACAGTATTAACTAAAGGGTTATTAAACCAAATATCTATATTATATCTGTCTTCTATTGACTTTTTACTCACTACCATATCCATAATTACTGCAGGCCAGTAGGCCTGCTTTTTCAAAATTTTTCTCGCGTACCGCTATCACAGAAAAACGTGTAGGCTACGCGTACCACTAGGTGCTTACAATATTAATGCCTACTTTCAGGATACTGGTTTTCCGGGATGTTTCGCTGTTGGCAAATTTGAAGTCTTCAAACCTGCCAACCAGCGAAACATCGACGCTGTAGAAACCTCAAATTTCGTAGTTCGTACTCTTGTCATTTAACGCGATTAGACGACAGGGGGCAGTCTATTCGAACAAATGAAATAGTATATTGGTATAAACTGTATAAATTATTTTTCTACCATTTCAACACATATAAAGCAATAGTACAGTTAACGTTTCTAAATTCCAATTATTTAAAAAAATACTCCAAAATTTTTCGCGTGCTACCAGGCGACCGTCTGTGCGCCACCCGCGGTACGCATACCGTCCTTTGCAAAGCGTTGCTGTAGACGACTCAGCACCTCCAGATGCGAGTTACAGTGTCATCATATTGTTACCGGCGCTCTTGTTTGCCTTGGCATATCGCTGTGATATATTAAGAAGGCTCTCTGTAAAGAGCAATGAAGTGCATGTGCCATTCTTTTGCTTTGGCACAGCTAAAGATGTTGTACAGCACCAGCAGCAAACAAACAAACATTGTTTTCGAGCAAAACCAAAAATACTGATACCCTTGCCTGACTTTTGCAGCTGTTGTAACAAGCAAGCGCCCGGTAAACTTACTCTGAAGGCTAACAAGTACGAATTACTTATCGTTCATATGCAATAAAATGATGAATTGGGTATCTAATGCTATCTTCTTAAAGTAACCTACAAAATACCAGCCGCTTGACCTGGCACAGACGCTGGTCACAACACACAAGGGATACTATTGCCTTTATAAGGTAACCACCAACCACTACCAGCTACTCCTTGGCATGGCAGAAGCTACGAAAACGTACACAGCGGATACAATTGTGTTTGCAGGGTAACTGAAGAAGTACTGGCGACTTTGTCTGGCAAAGGCAACGGATAATCCTACAAGAAATGCTTCGATTTACCTGTAGTATGGGAATCCCTGGGGAACATGCAGATCCATGGGCATCGTTGCGGCCGCCGCCGGGTGGGGGTGGTGTGCATGTGCTGCCCCCGGGTGTGGGTAGCCATGGTGCTCACCGGCAGCGGCCGCAGCCTGCATCATGCTGCTGCCGCCCCCGACAGCGGCTGCGGCGGCCGCGGCGGCGGCCGAGTGGTGGTGGCCAGCAAGCACCGCAGCTGCCCACGGTGAAGAGGCAAACCCGCCCGGGTGATCCAGCTCAAATCCTCGTTCAACCACACTGCAGTGCATCCAACAGCACAAGGACGATACTTTTGTCGTAGTAGCTTACAACATCGCCGTCAACACTTCAGCACTTTGAGATTGCCGACTTATTGGATTACATCTTTCGATGATCGATTTGCCTCACCCGGAAGGTGTAATTACACAAGTTTTAAACGGGGTGGCACTTATTCGGAAAGAGTTAAGAAGAGCGAACAATACTGAAGGGAAGGCTTCGAGAATATTTGAATTGTGTATCGCTGTCTAAAGGAAGGCCTATTAGACAAACACTGAACACACGTGAATCTCACAGGCACTATTGCTTCCTTGTGGTCACTTAGCTCCCCACAAAGCCATACACTTTGCAAGTCTGTTTCCAACCTTGGTAGAATTTACTCTCTTTATCATTCCTCGCTGGAAGTTTTTCTCGAAAACTGCTTTCAGCAATATATTCGAATTAGCCTGTATCAGTTAATAATGATGTGTGTTTACCCAGTTAAAACGTACCAAGCCATTTTGAAATCATGCTACTATTAACAGCCATTTACTGCGTGACAGACAGCAGCTAACACCAATTACTGTTTTATGTAAGTGGAACGTATCTTACAAATATTTCCTCTTTCAAGCCACAAACAAACTGAGGATAATACCTTAATTACAGGTAATTCTCATCTTGCTAATTTTTTTTTTTACATTCCGACCCCATTCTACGAAAATTCGTTACGTCAAATGCCACACTCCCGATTTTCGATCGCAGACTGAATCTTTAATGCATTATACTGTCAACATCACTTTTAATGACCGACGACCTTCATACAGGAATTCTCTATGCCCCATTATACGACAAACGCAATTTAAAAATAGATATAGGCCTAGAAATATTACTTTGCTGCTTGCATATAACCTTCCTTTCTTTCAGTCACTTATCCAAGAACAAGATAAACCCGAAAACAAACTTTTATCAATGTACACTTAACCAGAATACGTCACTCTTCCACTAATATACAAACAGCCGGGTAAATCACGCAGCGGCCATTCCTGTTGTTATAATAACGCTGACAGTGCATGCGTGTCTTTCTAGACGTTTGCAACGTCACGGTGCAAATATGAGAACGCTTGGTACTTCCGACTTGGTGGGGGCGTAGGAGGAGACACGTGACGAAGACGCAAAAACTTAGAAAACGCAAACACACATTTACAGCAGAGGGCGATCCATGTGTGTGTGTGTACGAACACTCGAAACATAACACAAGGCAGCGCACAGAGTAACACGCATTCCAGTCCGACGACAGTGTTATTGTCACACGCTTCACTGCTTTCACACGTCACATTATCTCTGGGTCTCGGCGCAGACACTTCCACGTGCTTGGCCAGTCGGCCATAGAGTGAAGAACTCTTGCGGCAACAGACGGCGAGTCGAGGAACAGCCGTGAGGGTTAGACAGCAGACGCAAGTTTTACAGTCGCCTCAGGGCAAGAGTTGATTCTCGGTTGAACAACCAAGCAGCCAGAAGGGGGCAGGCCTTCCAGCCAAGTTGTAGTAGACCCCGCGTGCGTCGTAACGTCACCTACCACGTGACTGAACATTGGTCACGCCCATCAAGTGAAAAAATACGGTAACTCGCGGCGGCGCATTCGGCAAGTCCTGCCTCCTGTCAACTCCCACTAATGCGAATAAAACAAAAGAATGAAGAGACATTGTATGCTGTATCATAAACCATCCATCTTCGTCTTTTGATCCCCTTACTGACAGGTGGTAGTAGAAATATAAGATGGAAACACGGTTAAAATAAAAATGTAAACAAATGTTTCATAAACCGGGTTCATACGGGTTTGTATTTAAAAGTTCAGGCTGTTTTAAGTAGACTGCAGGCTTGCATCCAGTGTCCAAGTGGCCTGTTTACTTTTGCCGCAGTCAAAAAGCTTCAGGCACGTAACCCTATAATTATATTTAGGCTGCGTTCACGTCCGACAATTTAAAAGTGTATAGAAAACACGACTTTATTATTTGCGCCTTATCAGACCTTTGTATTGCACTTAATTTCTATTCAAGAAAATCTTAAGTCTAATCTGCAGAACCCTTATTGCCGCAAGCATAATAAATGTAAAGATTTAGGCGCTAACAATTAAATTCAATCTTTTGTGATCGCCTATTCTACCGTCTGTGAATGGGGTTGCTATTATTGTGTTTCAGAGAACTGCAACTTAAACAGACCTACCGTACCAGAACAGAGTCTATTGCTATGGGGGAGATTATTTAGACACACTGTAAATCCAACAGGAAAAGCATGTATAACAATATTAGTTTATAAACGGGAAGAGGCCTTCTTGACCCTTGACGATGGGAACTATAGGTTGTCCCGAAACGTCGGTACAGAACTACCACCCAACGCCGCGTAACAACCCAGAAGAGCGCTGCTCTCACCTACATTGCGCCAGAAGCCTGGCATCGCGCCAATCATTAACGCCTTTCCTGAACTCTCAAACTAGTTGTTAGCATTCCTACTTCGCATTCGGAATATCCCGGGTTTAAATCCTTAAATATTTTTCCTCTCTCTGGTCTCCTCTAGCTTCTATAAATCACTCCACACAGATACGGAGATATTACTTGAAATTAGGTCAGGATCCCTTCCTTCCATGCACTATGACACAACACCTTCACCCAATATAATTTGCATGTATTATTATATTGTTGTTCCCGTATTCTTTTTTACCTGCATACTCCTTCCTGTCCCTGTATTACATTGCTTATATAACAGCATGATGGAAGAACTAATCACAGTTCATACCTGTCATTATTACGTATAAATCACAGTTCTTTAAGAATCCAGAAAAAATACGTATGCTTTAAGACCACAAACCTGCAATGCTGGTTTCTTTCCCAGCGAACTGGATAACCGAGAAAACATATGGAGGCGGACAATTAAACAACAACAGCGAACTTTAAAAAATCTCGGCCTATAAGTGACGAACACTTTGTTTCACAAAAGAAAAAGAGAATCGACACTCTTCGTTAAGCTAGAACAATGTTCTGTGCCCTTTGGTCCCACTTGATCAGTTACGTCTATTAAAATGCAGCTTACGGTGCAGTAGGCATACCTCAGTTATCGAAGCCCACTGACCTGTTGTTACCGAAATGTATCAGCTTTCCGACTTACGTCCGTGCCATGTCCGAAACAACTGCCAGAAACCGCTTTTCGAAAGCAGTGTAACCAATGTTCTGTCGTCACAATCACTAGAATGTCTCAGAGTGATTCAAAATCACACCCTTTCACGGATATGCTTAGATTCAGTGACATGAAAATATCGCGCACTGGCTTTTGGATCATTTTCAATTAATATCTAAAGGCCCGGAAATTGGATTAAGTTTCTAGAGCATAAAAGGAAAACGCAAAGCTGTTCCTGTGCACGTCATGAAGCTACTGCTCCAGTTCTTCTTAACCTAGGTAGTGGATGCGGGTGAACACTCAGCCTCAGACCCCGCCAGCTTTTCTCCCAGGCAAGAAGCGCCCGATACCCGCTGCACCACAGCAGCCGGTATGGCCACACGAGAAGAGATATAAAGCGCTTCGCTATGCCAAAAATGTAATTACGATTCGTGGGCCTTCCAGTCCGTAGCCTACTCACTTGTAATGACTGAGCTATCCCGGCCCAGCTCTACTGACAATAGGCCTATATACTGACAAACTTTATCTTAACAATCACCACTTTGTTTTATGTACGAGGTAAGATATTAATAACGCATTTGCTTACAGGACATCAGTTGGTGTTCATTTCAGCGGATGAATAATAATGCCTTCTTAGGGGCAAACAACATTTGTCCACGAAAGGAGTGTGTTCATTGACTAACTAAATACCTAACTAACTAACTAACTAACTAACTAACTAACTGCATGGAGTAGAGCCTTTCCTAAGAAGCAAACAGGTCCTCAGATAGTCAAGAAATTCCCCACATTTTATGGAACCCGAGGTTCATTATTGCACTTACAAAGCCCGCTATCTGTCCCTATCCTGAGCCAGCTGAATCCAGTCCATGCCCCCCATTCCGCCTCTTGAACATCCATTCTATTATTTTTCCCCCATCTTCGCCTGGGTCGCCCAAGTGATCTCCTTCTCTCAGGTCTCCCTACAAAATCCTGTATGCACCTGTCCCTTCCTCATAAGTGCTACATGCCTCGCCCATCTCATTCTCCTCGATTTGATCACCCGTACTATATTTGGTGAGGAGTACAGGTCATGATTTTCCTCCTTATGTAGTCTTCTCCACTCCCCTGTCACCTCTTCTCTCTTAGGCCCAAATATCCTCCTCAGCGCCTTATGCTCGGACACCCTCAGCCTTGTTCCTCCCTCAACGTCAAAGGCCAAGCGTCACACAGTATATCCGTTTCACGATTATTTACTTTGCGTTTCGTACAAAAAAGTAACGAAGTCATTACCAGATTCTGTTGCGGAGATTCCATAATTAAGAAAGAACACAACTATGAAGCTAAGCTGAAAAGCGTGGCAGGTCTTATACGTGGTTAGGAGCCGCAGGGAAGCTGGAACGGACCGGCTACCTCCCGCGGACACAGAGTGAATATCATTAGGCTAACGAGGGTGTCAAACCTCAGCCAGCAATCAATTACCATCCACATGAAAGATGATACAGCGAGAGGCCTAATAAGATACGAGCAGTCAAATGCTTGAAGGAAAGAAGAAATTAATTGAATTAGTAGATGAGTTGGTGAATAACCAGATGTTTACGAGGAAGATATCACGATGGACGACGTCGTGATTACGTCGCAGCAGACTAATTGATAAACGGCCTAATAGGTTCAAAGTCCATGCATCTGCACTGGCAAAAAACAACAGTACAGCAACCAAAAAGTTAATTGAAGTTATGAATGTTTTAAGCTAAGTCTAGGCGTTTTTGCTGCTGTTTCTTACAACAGAATGACTATTATATATTTTCGACACAGTCAATAGCGCATAGAAACTTTTTGTGAAAATGAAGTTTCGGAAACAGGATGTGTTTCCGGTACCAGGTCTCAGGAGTGTAATCTTACCACGCAGCTGGGCCAGACTTTCTTTTCAGCAATCGAGACTAATTACCTATTTCTAACGGATTGCAATGAGTAGGAAATTTTTCTTCTTGATTCCTGATGAGAATAAAATCTGTGGTTTAAAAAAAATTAAGAAAATGAATATGCAAGTTCAAGAATAGTCAAACTTGCATTTTGGTGCTGCTATTCTTTACAGAAATTATGCCTGGGCAAAGAGGCCGGGACGTGAAGCTAATCATTCACTTCCATCTAGTGCTGAGGTTAAGAATGAAACAACTTATAAATCAAAACATCCATAGGTTTCATGCAGTACAAATAAAAGACTGATTTTTCCTTATATTGGAGACACATATTTGTGGTGGTGGTGGTGGTGGCGGTGGTGGTGGCGGTGGCGGTGGTGGTGGCGGCGGCGGCAGCGGCGGCGGTGGCGGTGGCGGTGGTGGCGGTGGCGGTGGCGGTGGTGGCGGTGGCGGTGGCGGTGGCGGTGGCGGTGGCGGTGGCGGTGGTGGTGGCGGTGGTGGTGGTGGTGGTGGTGGTGGTAGCACCAGGATGCCGCACGGAAGGTAAATGTAAATTCGATGCCATAATATGTTGGGCTTAAAACCTCGTAAACGAATTTTCATGTATCTTCTGTTGTACTTGTGTTATTTGAAACTAGGTCTCTTGGAAGCGCAGCTTCTACTGGATCCACTGTATACAGCCGCAGCTTGTAAATAAAACAGTTGAGGGCAACAGTGGAATTACAGCTGACAGGAGAGCAGTAAAGAATCTGAGATAGACCTATTTCGGTGCCACTTTTTCCACCACAAATCCCAAGTGAGAGCGAAATTTACGCAAGTTACGGCACAGACCTACAGCCACACTTACACGGCTTGGCAAGGAAATATATGCTTTTAACACAGATTTATCTAATGATGTTTGTTACGCTTTGCGATTATTAACATACCCGCGGATATAGCTAAATAATTCCATGAAATGAAGTCGCACTCTACACGCTAGCTGTTGCTCAGATAGCAGAGAAGAAATTTGTTTCTAGCTAAGCAACTACCAGCATTTTATAAAACATAAATATTTATTACTTGTTTAATAACATCCCCCATTTATGCCCCTTCTAATCCAGATTAATCGAATCCACACCCGCCCATCCCATTCCATTTTAACTTTAACTTTAATCCTAATATCCAACTTGCGCTCAGGTATTCCAAGCGCCGTCGCGCTCTCTGTTCCAGGTTTTCCTACAATAACCTGTTTGCATTTATCCACTTTTTCATGCATTCAGTTTGCACTGCCGTTCTTATTCTCCTTTGATTATCCTGCTAATTTTGGGGACGAAACGAAACCTCATTGCTCCCCATTATGGAATTTACTCCAGCCATCCCTTATTTCTTCCACTTTACGTCCAAACAATCCCCTCTGCACCTTGTTCCCGAACATGTTAACATATCCGCAAGCCATATAAATATTTTACAAATCAATTTTAGAGGTCTGTGATATGCCATCTTAAAAATTTAACATATTTAGGGGTGCAAAAGGTGGGGCACGCGGTGGCGCAGTTGGTTGAGGCACTGCGCTACAAACCGGAAGGTCGTGGGTTCGATTCCTGATGGAGTCATTGGAATGTTTCATTATCCTTCCGGTCGCACTATGGCCATGCGGTCGACTCAGCTGCTAACAGAAATGAGTACCAGGAATATTTCCTGGGGGTAAAGGCGGCCGGTGCGTAAGGCTGACAACCTTACCACCTTCATGTGCCGATTGTCTAAAAATCTGGGAGCCTCAACCTACTGGAAAACTAAGGGTCTGTCCAGGCCTGTAATGGGCTTGCTTTACCTTTTCACCGTTTACCTTTAGTGGTGCAAAAGGTGACAGAAATTATTGTTATTAAAAGGAAATAGCCAACATAAATTTACAAAAAGTGTTTTATCAAAATCTGTCGAAAAATATTGGTAAAAGAAGGTAAGGAGAAACTCATTTCCCCATTACGGGCTCATTTCATGAGTCTTGTTGTGAGAAGCTTAGACTAATAAATCTTGGAACAGTGTGAGACGTATCAGTACCACAATAATAAACATCGAAACCCACACTGTGCTACAGTCGTATCCTAGGTCTGATGAATGTTCTCGTCTCTGAGACAGGTCTACAAATATTTTCTTTTCAAACACCATTTCTTGGTATTAATGTCATGCATCAGTCGTCATTGTGTCAGTCTGCCAGAAAAACTGCTGATTAGTCTTATTTTGGTTGCATTCAGAGATTTGTATTCCTCACAAATCCGAACCTCTCGTGACATTCAGACACATACAACTGAAAACAATTTAAGACATGGAACTAGAACAAAAAGAAAAAAAGGCCGAACATGTAGGCTAAGGCTAAAACAACGGAACAATGGTGTCTTGCCGAGACGACTTACGAAATGCATTTTAACAACCCGAAAATGATATTTAGTTGACTCATTTATTCGTTATAGGTCACTGGTCCAAAGCATGGTAATCAACTGTGAAGCGATATCGTCGGAATTTTTAATTTCCCTTTTAGGCCTGCACTTGAAATCATTTGAATTTAACGCTTTAAAGACAAGCATTAACCGTAATTGTATTTATAGATTCAGTCCGTACCGCGCAGCAAACAAACTGCGTCCCCACTATGAAAACCAATTAGTTACTGCTGTATAGGGAAACAATTGCCGTTTGTTCTGAGATACATACAAAACACACAAGTACACCCAGTGAGCAGAATATAGAATTTTTGAACGTTAGAACTAGTGAAACATAACGTAAATTCTAGATTGTAAGTGGTTAAAAGTGTTAGAGAGCAGGAGGATAGGCCTATAACGAAAAAACTGCATAAAAGGGTGCTTAAAATTTGTCTTCATCACCAAATATTCTAATTTTTCTTTGATGTTCTTGTATCGATGTATGTCGTTTGTTTGTTGAGCATTGATAAATTGCATAGTATTCGTCTGCGTGCATTAAAAATGATTTTATTTAACTGCGTATAATTTATAATTAGCAATTCATGGAGAATGAGACTGGGGGGGGACATGTAACATGCACATGGAAATAAGAAGTTCATGCCAAGTCTTAGTCACAAAATCTGAAGGGATAAATTATAACGTAGTCATAATTTGTAAAAAATATACCTTATGTGTTTTAATACGATCCACAGGATATTATGTCGCATAGTCCTTTGATGATGTACTGCTTCCTATGGGATAAATTAAGTTCGGTTTGAAACACTTTTAAAGCATAAATTATTTGCGTGTGATGGTTCCAGGCAGGCAAACAATCAATTTAAGCCACGTATTTTACTTGGGATCCCTTATAATAAGCAGTATTGATATCCGTTACATAGATCGCAAGATAACACGGTTTTGATATTCATTTATGAGTAGATTACATACAGCAAATGTGAGCCAATTTATTGCAAAAAGAGCACTGAATCCAAAACTGTGCAAAAAATTTTCGCCCTATAGAACCTGAAGAAGAAGAAAAGGATGAGCAGTAGGGGGAATAGGAGTAGGTGAAGGAGGACGAGGGGGAGGGGTAGTGAGGGAGAGTGGCCGCTCCTCGTTTTGGTATAAGCAGGCTGGAAGAAAAACCAAAGCTTTGGGAAGTGAAGGAGCAGTCAAAATGATGGGAAGTGGACCGACCTTTTGAGTACACAACGGAGGAAAGAAGTTGATAATCTGGGAAGAATTTTGAATTTTGGTGATGATTTTATTTGCAGAGATATATTATGACAAAATTTTCATAAGGGAAGGGCTGCGTTTGGATGGAAATTTTACAGTTAATTTTGGAAGAGCTGCATGAGAAGCATTTACTCCAGAACTGAAGACAACAACCAAAATCCATGATTTTGCAGGCCGGTCGCAGGACCTTCCAGATATGTACTGACTTCTAACCAGCAGTCCGGTTTCAAGCACGCAAATCTTAGCGGAAATTCCTGCACTATACCCTGAATTTCATCTAGACATATAACAATTTGGTCCCTACCTCATAGATAAGGCACTGCTTCTGCATTGGAAAAACCAATCACTTAATGATGGATAGGGGGAAAAATCTTTGTTTATGATGATAAGTGTAAGGAACATATGATCACACTGTGGGCAAACAGCAGAGATCCTTAACCTTTTAAGCCTAGCGGTAATTTTACGTACCACCAGGTTTAACATTAAAAAATTCTACGTGGTGCCCACATTGCGTTTATGTGTTTTGTACGGATCTCAGAACAAACAGCAACTTGTGCCTTATAAAACATTAAGAGATTGGTTTTTATAACCGAAGTGGAGAGTGTTTACAGCGCGGTACGCACTGAGTCCTTGTATAAAACAGATAAGCTTCGTCTTTAAAGGGTTAATGTAAAAGCGCGTGATACACAATACTGCTGAGCTTTAAACGGTTCACGTTTAGGGTATAATGCAGCTGAAGAAACAAAGATAAATTCTGGGCCAAAATTTTTCACACTTATGCCTCGGAAGTTATTGTCGAGACTACGGTAAACATGGAATCTGATCGTACATGCTTTGTTGTGCCTTATACAGTAAATATGTTAAAATAAAACAAGAAAGCTTAATACCGCTAAAGCAAAAACCGGACAACAGACACAATCACAAGCCAGTTTCATCAAATTCTGGCGTTCACAACAGGCTTTTCCTAAGATCCACCTGAATGTTATCCTGTCGTCATACTCTTTGTCTTCCACATGGAATTTTCTGTTATATACACCCATAAAATAAGCATTCCTCATTCCTCTATGCCACTCGAATTCTCAGTATTCCTGCGGATTGCGCTAAGTTGACAGTATTAAATGACCTTTGTACGTCAGGATGTAATAACCAACACTTACAACTTTACTTTCCTTAACCAAATACGTATTCAAATTGTGGGTTATTCACCATTTCTCACCCTCGTGCATTTTCTTTGCCCTTTCCTTATTTTACACTTCGTTCCTTTCACGTTTTTATGTCTTTCATTTTACGAACATCAAGGTCCGTGCCTGTCTCTCTCTGTCCCTCTGCTCACTGCGTCGCAAGGGACGTGGTGGTGTACTGCGAATTACGGTCACATCATCACCTTCAGGAGAGTGAAGAACACTACTGCACTGTCTCACTTCTTCACCACCACTACCCCTGCTAGTGTATACCACCACTACCCCTGCTAGTGTATACCACCACTACCCCTGCTAGTGTACACCACATTCAACGCAATCCATGAGTCTGCAGAACACCATGATATGCTTCAGTCTGCATTATCGTTGGCTGTCTGTTTGGCCCACTCACACAAACTCGCCGGAAGCACTAATATGCTAGACAATAAGCTAGACAATAAGGTCTTTTTAACTTTATTCCTACTTGATTTTTTAATTCTTCATTTACATATCGTGCAATTTGCTCTTCTGTTTCGTTACAAAGGAAATTTTTTTATCCAATTCCGTAACAGTTGGTCTCTTTTCACAGACGACTGAATCTAAGCAAAGACAAAGTGTGTCTCTCTATGTCACCTTTTTTCTTTTACTCAATGCTTGTTAAGTTCCACCAAAATAGAAAAAGAATCTACAATAGCCTTCTTGCCACATTCGTGTACCTCTCCATCTTAAATCGCATTTTAACACGTGCACGGGAAGTTGCAGGGAAAATGGATTTCATCAAACAAAATTCCCAAATTTTAACTGAACACGACTTGTACAGGGGTTGATATTAAAGAAGACTAATACATGTGGGGGTGGACCACGACTATAGTTGACGTCTGAAAATCGGATAATCCTACCCACAGCCCTTTCGGGTAACGTTCTCTCTGTATGAGAAATTGCTTATCACCAAAACAGCTGGTGCAAATAATCGTATCACTGCAAACAGGCCTACTATGGTGCTAGAAACTAATTATACTGCACACAATCGGCTGGCTTCATGGAGCTGGATCTTTCTTTGGACCTTTATAGACCTACTCGATCAGCTGCCCAAGGAAAACCCCGACTTTTTTGTAAAATGAAGTTTTATTTCCTTGTCCACAGGACCCCCTTCCTTGTTCCATTCAAATCCTGTTGAATTCAGTCCACGCTATACCATCCTCTTTCTTCAACATACAGTATTGAAATAAAAATATTTCAGTAAAAGGGAGAAACAGAGAAAGAAGGTATACGGAGGTAAAAAGAAGAAACTAGAAGGGATGGAGAGGAAGAATATAAAACCAGGGCTGCGGAGTCGGAATCGGAAGGAATTTTTAGGCGGAGCCGGAGTCGGTAAAAATATACAGACCTCGACCTCAATATAAAATCTTAACTAGATACTCCAATTCCAGAGCCCTGATAGCTACAGTAACCATTAGACTTATACTTAAATATAGGTTATAAGTCTAAAAAGTAGCCTGATGATTCACGCTGTGGCGATTACATGTCTTGTAGGTTTACCGTTATTAATATATATTGAGCTTTTATGAAGGAGTCGGAGTCGGAGCTTTTTTGTACCGACTCCACAGTCCTGGATAAAATGCAGAAAGAAAGGGAAAAAATAACAAAGGAAAAAAACACAGAAACGTGAAAAGTGGTGTGGAAATAGGCAGCTAATATACAAATTATAAGACAGGAAGAGAAAACCTCTGTTGAAATCGCATGTCACTGACATGGCAACAGTGTTGAGAATTCTGCTACTGTAAACCCCAAATAATAACATGAAATATATACCGATATTATCGAAGCAACATGTGGCATGAAAGTGGCACAAAGAGAGGCATTTTAGCGCGGTCACACGGATTTAGTGCGCCGTAGGTACACGAGAACAGAAAAAAGTAGGGCAGGCATAAGCGACGAAGTCAAACACATTCAACAGTCATTAATCTCTTAACAGTTCCATACAGGAACACTGACCTCACCCCATTGTGTTTAAACCTTTGCTCTTTGCATCTGTCACTTCCGTGGGTTCGTATGGCTCACAGCTAAGGTTCAATTATTAATTTGTACCACCATAATGCCTTACAGCTACAACTAGGGGAATGAAGAACACCTTCTATACAGTCAGCTAAAAAAGATTTGATATCAATAGCTGGATGCAGACAGGTAGAAGGGCCGCTAGGGTTGCCTGCCCTCCTCTTTCAAATTTAACTGTGATAAATATTTGCAATCACTCACAGAACGATTTAACAGTTGTAATGCGTGTAAAATTTTCTCCTTAGACTTTCGGATAAATAGTAGCCGACCTGTCAAGCGAGAGCGAATGCATATAGGTCTATGTGCATATAGTTCATGGGACGGTTGGCATTTTACGTGCTAAAATCTAAATATCTTGTCCAGTAATGTTGATTCCAAATCCAGACTGTGACGCATAACACAACATCACAACAGTCATCACCATCAACAACAGCACCAGCAACAACAGCACCATCAACAACAGCACCAGCAACATCACCATCAACAAAAGCACCATCAACAACAGCACCATCAACAACAGCACCATCAACAACAGCACCAGCAACATCACCATCAACAACAGCACCAGCAACAACAGCACCAGCAACATCACCATCAACAACATCACCATCAACAACAGCACCAGCAACAACAGCACCATCAACAACAGCACCAGCAACAACATCACCATCAACAACATCACCATCAACAACAGCACCAGCAACAACAGCACCAGCAACAACAGCACCAGCAACAACAGCACCAGCAACGACGACGACGACGACGACGACGACGACAACAACAACAACAACAACAACAACAACATGAACAATGTCGTATTGCGATTTTGTACCTTTTTCTAAATCATTTTGATGAAAAAATTGTAAAACAGCAGACCAAAAAGAGTGCACGCGTTGGTCCTCTGTTTTACAATTTTCGCAACTACGTGCTCCTATGAAAAATACAAAATATCTTGATGCAGCTGGCAGGCAAAATTATGAAATTCATTATCATACAATACTCTCCAGCATCCTCTTAGTTCCCATCTCTTATATCCAAATAGCCACTTCAGTCCCCTGTTTCCAAAATGTCCCATTTTACGATCTTACCTTACGGCTAATGTCAAAGTGTCTTTTCACGGGTGAAGAATCCTACAACTAATACTTCACACTCGCCATCATGGGTGCGTATATCCCGTACGCCAGGTCGCCATGGCGACTAAATTTTTTATGGCGGCGACTAATAATTGTGTATCTACAGTATCGAAATTGCTGCATGTCACACGCCTGGCGGCTAAAATTATGAGGTGGCTCCTAGATTTTTGGAAAGTTTCTGCACCATTGATCACGAATAAAAAATTAAGGTTTGCCGAAATCCCTGGGCTGAGCCCATGTAATAAGAGGGATAAAAATGACGGTAGCAGACACTGTGTAAAAGCTTCCGAAGAGGTGAAGTGTATAACATAGGACGTTGTTACTTGCAAAGATTCTATACAGCCGATGGTAGGTGAGATAAACATGAGTATGGAGCACCAGTGCAATGATAATGACAGAAGAAACTGAAGCCATCGGAAGAAAAAACTGCTCCAGTGCCATTTTATCAACACAGATATTACATGGACTGGTCTGGAATCAAATCTGGTTCATAGCAATGGAAGGCCGGTGACAACCCCCCGCCCTCCCCCCAGCCTTAACGCAGAATTTTTTGTTTTTCATGTCTCGGCAGCCCCAGTGGGCCTAGACCTCCTCTATGAGGTTTCTCGATCACAGTTAGACAGGTCACGCTCAGTAAGAGCCCTCTGGACGAGTGATCGGCCCGTTGCAGAGAACTGTACCTGACAACACACAACAGATATCCAAGCCACCGGCGGAATTCGAACCCGCAATCGCGGCAAGCGAGCGGCCGTAAACCCACGCCTTAGACCGCGCGGCCACTGGGATCGGATGATGCGGCATGTTCCCTGCTAGTAAATAAGTCAAGAAATGCTAGTCGAGAAATTAGCCGCATTTTATGGAAACATGAGGTTCATTACCGCATTCACAACAGCCCGTCACCTGCCGCTATCCTCAGCCAGATCAATCAAGTCTATATCCCTTAAGCCATTTCTTCAATATCATTTTAATATTACCCTTCCACCTATGCCCAGGTCTTCCAAGTCGTCTCTTTCTCTCAGGCCATCCCAACAAAACCCTGCATGCATGTCTCCTCTCCTCATACGAGCCACGTATTCCGTCAATCTCATTCTTCTAGATTTGATGACCGGTGTAACATTTGGCAAGACGTTCAGATCACAGAGCTCTTCATTATGTAGTTTTCTCCACTCCCCTGTTACCTCGTCCCTCTCTTAGGCCAAAATATCCTCTTCAGCACCCTATTCTCAAACACTCTCAGCCTATGTTCCTCCCTCAATGTCAGAAACCAAGTTTCACACCCGTACAAAACAACAGGTAAAATCATAATTTTATACATTTTTACAGCTTAAGGTCTAAAAATGAAAATCACTTCAGTTTTTAATTTAGCACAAGTCAGAGCTGCGAAGGCAGGGGTAGAGTTACGAAAGAAAAAAAGAAGGATAAAAGGAAGTGAGGGATGAAGATAGAATGACGTGATCCCACGTTAAACTTCAATAGATTTTAGTACTAACAATAAATAATATAATTTGAATAATAGACGAGCCCGAGAATGAATCGCATCAGTACGTTGTCTTGGTCATTATTCATACGAGTACTAGGATTAACCACATTACAAAACTATTCACGTAGGAGAAATTACTTCCAAAAAGAACAGGAAAACAACTGAAGAAAAAATGGAGAATTCCTACAAGAAACTTTCTAACAAACTGACCGTCACGCTATAATAACAGTAAAAAAATAAATACAAAAAATTTAACACATCCGACTGATAAAATTGTATACTCGTGGAAATAAATTGTGCTGGTTTCTTTGCGTGCTATATTACACAAACTGACTAACTGTTACAGTGCTAAAAACGTTTGGTGTGAATTGGTAAACATTTGCATGAGCGACACAGGGCGCGTATGATGTTATAACTAGAGTGTGCGTCGTACAGGAAGACTCGGAAATTTTGCGCCGCCTGTAACCCTAAAACAATTAAGCTCTCCTGTCCCCCCCCCCCACCAAATTTTTATAATAAAGATATTGGAGATATGAAGTAGAATTTTGACAAAAAATATGTTTATTTCTACATGTACGTTAACAAATAAGTAAGGACCTTTAACCAAATACGAGCAGTTGTCCCTATGGCTTTGCACCAGTATGTAAAGTACTGTTTCTGCAAAACTCTTTTTTGACAAATATTTTTCCGAAATGCTTTCTTTTTAATTTGACCACTAAATCACCTGCTGCTTTATATTTAAGTTACGCCTACCTTACTTGTTTAGAGAAGAGATGAGAGTGTGCAATGGACTTAGCTGGCTGCCGTTTCGTTCAGTAAAGTGTTCTTGTGAATATGGTGATCAACTTCAAAGTGATTTAACACTTCACTCTATTTCATCTCACATTTTTAGCGAATAACATCAAATTAGAGATTTGTGTTATATTTTAACATCTGTTTTACACATTCCTACACGATTCGGTTTATATAAACCACTCTTAGGGAGTCTTAGAACACAATAATAAAATTATTAACTAGGGTAGTCAGTAACTTATTATTTATTTTAAAATTCCCTGAGAATAATTTATATAAACCGAAGTATGTAGCAGTACGTACAACAGATATTAAAACAATGTAAGTGTCTGCTTGTATGTTCAATATTTGAAGAGGGTAATGAACACTCAGGTTCCTCAAAAGGAGGGGGGTTATTTGACTATGTGTACAGCCATTACCTTCTGAAGTAGCATCTGCTTCCCGAAGTTCTTTAAAGTTCTCAAGTATTTGAAACTTAATGCATCGTAGTGGGCCCCTCGTTCTGTGTTTATTTTGAACTCCACAATGAATAGTCCAAATTCGTAACTGGGATATTTGAGGTTCTCACAGCAGTGTTGATGAGGATTCACAGCTACATGAGAAAAAGACTGCTGACTTCATTTTTCTGGGGTGAGATTCGGCTGTAATGTAGGTCTAACGTGGTGAATCGTACTACCTGCATTTTATAAGCCTCTTATTTTCTGGCATGGAAGTTATGCTCCAGTACACTTATAAGTTATAACATTCCTAATTTTCCAGACTTGCTCTTTCCGCTTCAGTTCCTTTGACCATATTTTTTTATAGAGCTCAAAAATCCGCTTGTGTATAATCCATTTCTTTTTTTCCTTCATTACTGTTGCAGAAGGTTCATTCCATATTTCCGAATTCCTTTTTGTAATTTTCTTACTTCTTACTTGAAAACATAACAACCGTACAATTTCTTACCTTATCATATTCCTAAAAGAGAATAAAATACGGCCATTTCTTCGAAGTAAACTTGTTTATCTTTCATTTTTATACTCTTTGCCTCCTGTACAAATAACAAAGGAAATTCAAATACTAGTGTGACAACTACCCCGATGCCAAGATATTTATTCTGTATGTATAGCATACTGGTAGCAGATGCTACACATTAGACCCCCATGTAGTCACTGTTGACATTTCAGCATCTGTCTCACCGTGGCACCAAGGCCTGTATCCCGGCGTAGAAAAAAATCAGTCTCAAGTACCTGTAGCCAGAATATTACAGCTTGCTTCACGTCGGCGTCTGTTGCAAATTGATTGCCAGCCAGCTGCTTCTTGGAGAGTCCAAAGAAATGCAAAGGTTGGGCTCGTGGTTGCAGGGAGGGCTTTCCAGAACCTCCCAGCTGAGGACCAATTTTCATTTGTTTGGCCCCCTAAAATGCCCATGGCTAGCAACGGATTTGCACAAGCCTCGGAAGTGAAGCAAGGTGTCACCTCCTGGCTTTAGATACTTCACACCGTGTCCTTCCACACTGTGTTACAAGACCTGGTACCACTGGGTGATATGCCTAAATGATTCCACGTCAATTTTTACTATTTTGAAGTCTGATATGTACCTTCTGCTACCTATCTGCCAGGTCCACACTGATGTCCGAATAAATTTCTCGGCATGAGAGTGTTTGGTGCCTTATTCTTTCTCAAACGTCTGTATTTATCTCGAATACGGAGTACTTTTCTTTAACATTTCATTATAAGACTTTACCAACTCAGAAAATCTCCGGTTCAAATTTAAGACCGGATGCAGAATACCTGATCCTTCAATTACTTTCCTCAGTCATGTGGAGTCACGACTGTTTCCCGCCATAACTGTTCAATTCAGCATTCATAAAACACCGAACAATTTCATGGTGGACAAATTCATATAGATAAAAATATTCATTCAAAAACTAAGAATCCGTCAACAATTTAAATCCTATAAAACAACCTACTGCTAACCAGGGTATATGTGCACTTGGGAAAACAATATCACTGCCATTATAATAAAACTGATTGTTTGGAGCAAAAGTTGCTCGTTAGATTTTTAAAAATGTTGACAGTTTTTTAGACTGTAATAAGTAAATAAATAAATAAATAAATACAACTTGCTACATATAAACCGAAGCGATTTCCCTTTCCCGCAACCACCGTCCCCTCTACCCACAATCCACGATGAAGTGCCCCTACACTCCCATGTTATACACAACTTCAAGAACCCCAAGTGCCCGTAGTGTAAACACGCGTCACCATTGCAAAGTGACTGTGAACATTCTGCGCTGCTTTCATATAATGTTTGTGAAATAAAATCACAAAAAAGATCACAGTCAAGAGCATGTGATGACACTACAGTAGCTCAGAAAAAGTGTCGTTAATGTTACTGCGAATTTGGGTAAGGCAGTAACATAAAGAAACCTAGAACATTTAGTCACTACACAACAGAGTGTTTCTGGGCTTAAAGGTGACGTAAAATACGTCTATTTTGTTGTTGTTGTTGTTGTTGTTGTTGTTGTTGTTGTTGTTGTTGTTGTTGGTGGTGGTGGTGGTGGTGGTGGTGGTGGTGGTGGTGGTGGTGGTGGTGGTGGTGGTGGTTCGTGG